>JASDQU010435727.1:0-12607 GCA_032191745.1 Picea mariana
TAGGAACCATGTCCAAAGCTTTTCTAAAGTCAACAGAACAACAAAAAAGATTGGTTTTAGTATTGTGGAACTCCTCTTCAATGATCCTAAAGGTAACAAGATGGTCCACAGTTGAATGATAGAAAAAACTAATACATTTAAGTTATCATAATATAAATTTGAAAAAAATCATTTTTCTAATTATAAAAATAAAGAGTCATTAATTATAATAAAAAAAATCAATACATTTAAGTAATCATAATATAAATTTGAAAAAAAATCATTTTCTAATTAATGAGATTATAGTTTATTATAAAATAAAATGTTAAATCTAAATTTGAAAACAAAACTTTTTTTAATTAATTATAAATTATTATTTATTATAAAAAAAATTTAAATAAAGTTTTCTATTCAAATATTAACTCTAGTTACAAAAAGATATATAGATTACCAAGAAAAACCAAAATGAACCATGATTGCATGTTTTCATAAAGTGAGAAGCTAGCACAAAATTTAAAGTTCGACTTAACACCTAAAATGTTCTCGAACAATTTTACATCTAAAAAAAATTCTATATTAACAATTATATAATATCTTTATAATATAACATTTTTCGAAAAAAGTTCTCGAGAAAAAGTTATCTTATAACATGTTATAAGAAAAAATGTTATAAACTTTTTTTTTTTATAAAATGTTTATAAGAAAAAAGATTTTTTATAAAGAAAAAAGTTTATAAGATAATACTGTAGTTTATAACAAGTTTATAAAAAGTTCTCGAAAAAAAATTATATAATATATGTATAAGGAAAAAAGTTTGTAGAATATAGATGTAAAAAGTAATGATGAGTAAATAGTTTTAACAATTTTACTTTTATTTCTTCTGTATTTAAAAAAAATTAAAATATAAAATATAAAACTTATATTTTTCTTATATTAATTTAAAAAAATATTTTTTTTAATATAATTAAATAATAAATATGTTTTATTAAATATAATATTAAAAAATAAAACTAATAAAATATTTAAAATTATAATAACTATCATCTCTAATTAATTTAACTACAACTTTATAAAATTAAAATAATAATAATAATTTTAATATTCCTTTTTATTTATTTTAATAATGTATTTTGATATTTTGACGGTACCATGTTCTAAAATGTCATCCCATATTTGAAGACAGCTTTCCCGGGCCGTTCCGTCCTAATTGAGATAAAGGTTAGACCCTCTACTCTTCAGCTCCCCGAAGAGATCAGCTAACCCTTTAGGGAGAGGGGCGAGATGCGGGCAGGTGGGGCTTAGGTATCGTTGCCAGTTTAGTAGGTCTTGGTGGTCTAGGTGAACCCTTGGTGTAGATGCAAGTTTTGGCTGGTTAACTAGTGACAATGGGTCTATATTACAAGTGGTTTCGGTGGTCTAGGTGAACCCTTGGTGTAGATGCAAGTTTGGGCTTAAATCATTTATAATGGGTTTAGATTCCTACTAATGAGTAATGAGTCTCATTAGTAATGAGTCTGTTGTTGAGTATTATGAGTTTACTAATAAGTAGTGAAGAGCATATTTTTCTGAGAAGTAAGGAGTTAATTAATGGGATCAGTTACAAGTGTGAGAAGTAAGGAATTAATTAATG
Source organism: Picea mariana (assembly GCA_032191745.1). Lineage (NCBI taxonomy): Eukaryota > Viridiplantae > Streptophyta > Pinopsida > Pinales > Pinaceae > Picea > Picea mariana. The sequence continues at coordinate 1,610 of JASDQU010435727.1, forward strand.
GGATAAATTACAAAGAGTAAGAGTCTATTCATGTGAGAAATAAGGAGTTAACTAATAAGATAAATTACAAGTGTTAGAAGTAAAGAATTAACTAATAGAAGAGATTATGTGAAAAGTAAGGAGTTAACTAATGAGATAAATTACAAGTGTTAGAAGTAAGGAGTTAACTAATGGAAGAGATTATTTGATTGATATATATTCTCTAGTTTGTTGATAATATTTTATATATTTTATTAACATGATGTTAATAATTTATATTTTATTTTTAAAAATTTATATATTTTATTTAATAAATATTGTAACATAGTGTTCATAATTTTTGTTAACTAAATTTAGTTTAGTTGGTCGGGAAAAATAATTCTTATCTGGGTCATTCAAATTCAATTCTGCATATAACATGTTGAGTAACAAGTATATTATTTAAGTATAGAGGGGCTTCCGCAGTGCAACATATTAGATATAATTTTCGGGATTAACTGCTTAGTGTAAGTCATTAATCCCCTATGAGCATCACCCCATGCAATGAGTGCTAAGTGGACTATTCAAATCATGAGAATTATTGGTTAGTTGCGACTAATACTCATGGATATGGGTCATAGATTAATGACTTACACTATGGAGTTAATCCCGAAAATGATATCTAATATGTTGCACTGTGGAAGCCCCTCTATGCTTAAATAATAAGAATTAAGGAAGCTATAACTGGATAGTTCATAAGGCACAATACTTGCTAAAGTTTTGCAAATGGGGTAGCAAGCTAAGTGGGCTTGATTGTGGGGAAAACTCCACAGTTAAGCGTGTTTGAGCCAGAGGCATCTTGGGATGGGTGACCACCTGGGAAGTCCTGGTTACCGGGTGCAAGCCCCATCACCCGATGCAATTAGTGCTAAGTAGACTATTCAAATCATGAGAATTATTGGTCAACGCTTTACTAAATAGAGAGATTTAAATTAAAATGATATTAAATTAAAAGGTAAATATTTTTATTCCATTATTACAAATACATAGTTTATTACAAATATTTTTATTATATTTATTTAAAATATCACTATAGAACAAAGGCTAAACTACATTAAATATTATTTTAAAAGTTATTCAAATAAAAAAACTTAATACTACTCACTTCATAGTCGTGGATATGAAAAACTTTTAATGTATGTGTTTTTTTCTTCAAGCCCACACTAAATATGAAAGTCAAATAAATCAATACCTTATCCATGACAAGCATTTATTCCAATTTGTTGTTGTTATCAACCAACCATATCATTGATTTTTATTGTATTTTCATATTAGAAAAGTAGTATTATTTAGCTTTTTGAATCAAAACAAGAATAATGCTTTAAATTTACAAACATGTTTGAAGTTTACATATGTAAACTTTAATTTTAAAAAGATATTTAAATTTTAGATATGTATTTTCAATTTGTTTTTCATTTTCTAAACAAATCTTTATGGATATTGAAGTTTCAATAACTTCAATATTATGTTAAATATATTTATATAATTATTAGTATAAACTAAATTAGTAATTTCCATATTATAGTTGTTGCACTAGAGCAATATTGTCCTAAATTAATTTTCTCATGGATTGATCTTCAATTTTATTAAAATAAAATTTAAAATGTATTCCATAAAATATAAATATAAAAAATATTTAAAAATCAAATTAATAACAGGGAATCCTTAATTACCTTCTTAACACCTTTCAACAAAAATGCTCAAACATACTCCTTAAAAAAAATTGAAAATAATTTAAAAATTATTTTTACAATATATATATCATTTATTTTTCCTTAAATAACCACAACATTCATATTAAAAAATAATAACTACTCTCACTATCTATTAACAATCATGAAAAATCACCACCCTCAAATATATGACTGGACTTTGACTAAATTAAAACTGAAAAATATTACACACTAAATTGAAAAAACCGCTATTTCCTGACTGGGTTGGTTAATCAAAATCATCACGGAGTAAAAAGATTAAACTCGAAAAGATATATTCCTTTCAATTGCATTTCGAAATTTTAGAATAGCATAACCATATTATTAAATGTTTGTCCACTACGTACACACACAATTGCTAATCAACTTCTTTTTTTCTTTTTTTATCTTTAAAGTAAGAAACAAAATATTAAATCAGTAAAAAGCTTATTACCGTTTGAAAAAGCTTTATTACCCGTGAGTGGAGCAAAAAGGTACAAGGTTCTATGACCGTTGGAGACTCATATTTAATACATAAATTGGGTTAAAAAGATGTAAAAAACAGTGAAATGCCGAAGTAAAAAAGAGTAAATATTAAATCATGAAAAAACTTATTACCGTTTGAAAAAGCTTTGTTACTCATGAGTGAGAAAAAAGGTACAATGCTCTATGACCATTGGAGACTCGTACATAAATTGAGTTTAAAAGATGTAAAAAACAGTGAAGTAAAAAATATAAATGTTAAATCGGGAAAAAACTTATTACGGTTTGAAAAAGCTTTATTACCTGTGAGTGGAGTAAAAAGGTACAACTCTCTATGACCATTGGAAACTCATATTTAATACATAAATTGGAAAAGATTTAAAAAACAGTTAAACGCTAAAGTAAAAAAGAGTAAATGTTAAATCGAGAAAAAGCTTGTTACCATTTGAAAAAGCTTTATTACCTGTGAGTGGAGCAAAAAGGTACAACGCTCGATGACCGTTGGAGACTCATATTTAATACATAAATTGATTTTGATTGCCGTGTTTTAATATAGTATGCTAGGTTGTTGTTCTTGCAGGATTCATTCGTTTTTTGTTTTTGTTTTTTCCTTTAGAGGCATTGGAGTATTGTCTCTTTGAGATGTTGCTCTTTCTGGTTTTATTGGTTGGTGATTTTTTGTTTAGTTTTGCCGTATGTATTTTTCGTGTTTCGTTTGGTTGGTTGTGGAGTGTTTTCTCTTGGCTTTTCGTACTTCGTGTATGTAATTTTTTGAGTTTGGTTTGGTTTCATCTTTTCTGCAGTGCTCTCTGTCTGCTGGGCTTGGTATATTTGTTTATGATTCTCTCTGTCTGCTGGGCTTGGTATATTTGTTTATGATTTTTTTTGGTTTCGTTTTTTCTTTTCAGTTTGTTTCTTAGATTTGTTTATGAATTTTTTGGATTCATTTTCGTTTGTTTACAGTGCAATGTTATCTTTGCATTAGATACAACATACTAGGTAAAATTAAGAATATTGGAATTTGTTTTTCAATGATTAAATTTATAGCTAGTAACATTGTTGTTTTAACAAGTAATAATATGCTGATGATACACAGATTGGGAGATGACGCACAGATGGTACGGTTTGCGGGAGCGATTGGAATGTTTGAGCCTACATTAACGAGCGAACTAAAAAAAGTTGATTCAGGGAAATTTAGGTAATTCAGATTACTATAACACTGTAGGTTTTTTGGAAATAAAATTAACTAAAGTGTTAACTTATGATCGTTCAGATAGGATGATATTGTCTTTGGACATACTTTTAATTTTTTTTAAATTCTTTAATAGGATTATTGTTCTGGTGGAGCGAGAACAATTATATTCTTTAGTAGGATTATTGGTTGTTTTTTAAAAACTCTATTATAGTTCGAGTGGAGCACAATTAAACCAAAATCCAGAAAGCTCTGTTACCGTTGGAGCTTCATTTTTAGAATTGTAACTTGAGTTGGAACGAGATGTTTTAATATTTTTCAGAGTGATGAGGTACTGTAGGTTTCAACTGTTTTGCTTTCAGGGTTCACTAGTTGTGTTTTTTTGAAAGGCATTGGAGTATTCTTTATTTGAGCTGTTGCTCTCTCTGGATTGCTTGGTTGGTGATTTTTTTTTTTAAGTTTTGCTGAATGTATTTTTCTCTACTTAGTTTGGTTTGTTGTGGAGTGTGCTGCTTTGGCTTTCTAACTTTGTTGGTGTAATTTTTGTTTGGTTTGGTTGTTTTGTAGTGTTCTCTAGGCTTGCTAAATTTGTTTAAGAATTTTGGTGGCTTTTGTTTTTTTTCCTGTGTAGTGTTATCTTTGGAGAAGTCTTTGGAGAAGTGTGTAGTGTTGAGAAGGGATAAGACATTAAGTGCAATACTATAATTTGTTATTTTTCTATCATTAAATTTATATTGCAATTTGTTATTTTTCTATCATTAAATTTATATTGCAATTGCAACTTTTCCTGTGTAGTGTTATCTTTGGAGAAGTGTGTAGTGTTGAGAAGGGATAAGACATTAAGTACAATATTATAATTTGTTATTTTTCTATCATTAAATTTATATTGCAATTGCAACCAGTAATGTGCTAGTAATGTGTTCATGATGCAGAGATTTATTGGAGGGATTGGTAGATGATGTTGGAATATTTAAGCTCAACATATTTCAGCAAAATTTAAAAAATATGATTTTTCACTGAAATGTAGATAATTTGGATTATCATAACAGATTAGGTTTTGGGGAAAACAAAATTAATTAAAGAGGTGTTTACAATAGTTTGGAGAAAATGAAATTAGTGAAAGTGGTGTTTATGGCAATTGAGATATGATGTGAGATTGTTAGACTTACTTTTGTTTTAAAATTTTTAGTAGGATTTGAAATTGGTAAACATTTTTAGTCCATTGTTTTTAATTTTTTAGGTTTTTCTTTGAAGATTTAGTTATATTAATTGAAATTTTGATATACATGATGAAATTACTTGTACAGAATTCATTTTTTCTAGCCTTTGTTGTAAATTTTATGTCAGGGAAATTTCCATTTTCATTTTATGTTTGGATCTAAGTTGATTAATTGATAAAAAATCAATGCAAATTACAAAAATGCAGTTAATCTTTTGAGTAGTATTCTTCATTCTAGCATGCTCTTATTTACCTCTGTTTTGTATTCACTTGGTCATGCTTCTGTAGATGGAATATTCTTTTTTTTAGATTTATCTTTCTTCTTTCTTGTTCTTTTCACTAATATTATATTTTAGATTGTATGTGATGTTATTTCTCTTTATTTTCTTTTCAGTCTCCATGTATACAATTTTGTGGGTTTTATCTATCCATCTAATAGAGATTTATTATTTTCTATTCTACCATTGTAATACAATGATTACAAATATGTGTTAAATAAATAATATAATATATTCATAAAAGGTAATATTTTTTAAATATGATTTTCATATTTCATTTTCTAATGATATTGTTTCTTTTATTGTTTCTTTAATAGGAATTGAAGTTAAGCTAAATAGAAATATATTACATTATTTATTTAAATAGAAATATATTGTATTATTTATTTAATAGATTAGATGTTTGTGGAATTTTTTAATTTATAGTTTTTTCATTTATTTTAATTTTTTTTAAAGATTTGGTAACATTGATTCAAATTTTAATATATATTATGAATTTATTTGGAAAATGATTAATTTCTTCAGGGGGCCCTAGCAGCATAATTATACTAGAAAAGTGCCATTTTCATATTATTTTTTTCTTTTCTTGGGATTATTTTTAAAAAATGTGGACACTATTTAAAAATAATAATAAAATGGAGTTAATATTTTGAGTTGTTGGCACGATGAGTTCATGTTCTTGTTTATCTTTGTTTTTCATTTGGGTGGCCATGATTTTCTCACTCAAATATTCTTTTCTTATTTATTTCCATTTTGCATGTAAGTGGGAAAATTTATCTTCTTGATTGTTTGTTGTTTTTACTAATAAATTATTTTGTAAAGATATTTTAGAGGAGTTATTCATTTATTATTTTGTATAGATATTTTAGATAGAGAATTATTCATTTTTATTTCCTTTTAGCATTTATTCAAAAAAATTATGATGAGAAATTTATTGTGTTTTTCTTTCCTATACATTATTAATATAAATACCATTCATCTATCAAAAGTTTATTGGTTTATTTACAATTATATTATTAATTATAAAAAATGTTAAATATAAAGTTATTATTTTTAATATATTTTTGAAAAATAATACTATTTTTGTTTTTTTTACTATTGTATTATTAATTATAAATAAATATTAAATATTAAATTATTATTTTTAATATATTGTTGAAAGATAATATTATGATCCTCTTTAAATATAGTGTTTGTATTTTGTTTCCTCACAGTGTCATTATATGCTATTGGTTTTGTATTTTATTTTCTTATAGCATTTTATTGCATTGGTTCTCTTTTATATAGCATTGGTTTTGTATTTTATTTCCTTAAACTGACATTTTATGGCATTGATTCTCCCTTGACTTAGAATGATAATTTAACATTCTTTTATTTATTATTTTAACTGAGAATAATATATAAACAGTTATTTAAAAAAAATGCATAGTATTATGGCTTAAAACTCAACAAAAGACATGAGATAATATGATGGATTGTTTAAAGAAACATAGAATGATAATCTAGCATTCTTTTATTCATTGTTTTAACTAAAAATAGTATACCTAGGAGATTATGAACTGGTATTTAATAGTATACATGGGAGATTATGAACTGGTATTTAAAGAAAATGCATAATATCATGGCTTAAAACTCAGAACAAAAAACATGGGATATAATGATGGATTGTTTAAAGAAAGTACAGAATATTATGGTTGAAATTTATGTAAAAATGGAAGAAATGGGGATCGCAGTTAGCTCAATAGTAATCTTTTATAGCAAGAGTTGTGCCATAAAAAAATTACAAGGGAACATAAAATAGTTTGGGAAACTCTATTAAATTCAATGGATAGCAGAGAGGGGACGGTTGAATGGAGAACCAAATTCTCTGTTGGTGATCCCTTGTTGCCATCTGAATTAGAGGTTGCTAAATTTTACGAAAATTGATAGATATTACGAAAATAGACTTAAGATTTATTATACAATTGAAGGAAATCCTCAAATGTATAGGGATGGAATGAGCGTCTAAGCTTTTGTTCCACATTGCCTTTAAAATTAGACTATCGAGTTAATATTTTAATATTTTAAATCATATTTAATATTTTAATTTGTCCCACATTACTTATAATATTTTAAATCACATTTAATATGTTAATATGTTTTTCTATTTTTAGTAAGTAATTAATATATAAGAATAAGATAACTAATTTGGAAAATAAAATGTTTTTAAAKATTTTGCTACTCTTTAGAGAATAAAAAAAAATGATCAATTTTAATTTAAAAAGTCATTTAAGTATTTTTTATTTATTTTTTACTAATTTTAAGTAAAAAGAAAATCAACATTGTTAAAAAGAAGAATAAACTTTCAAAAACTCTATAATGAAGTAGGGTATTCAACACTTCTTAAAATTTTGGGGTTGAAAGAATTTGTCAACTTTGTGACACAAAAATGGTTGAAAATGATAAGCACTCTTTTAAAATATCTTTAAATCACAATTTCAAAATATTTGTTATATAATCTTCTTCCTAACCTTTTAATCCATCAAAACTATGTTGAGCTTCTCTTAAACATTTTTAAACAATTTTTTTTAAGAGATCCATATAATTCCTTACCTTTTTTAAATTCATAAGGATGGTTAAAGTCATCTTTTTGCAAAAAGATGGTTAAAGATGAAAAATATTTTTTCTTAGCAATTTCAAAATATTCACAAAGATGGTTAAAGATGAAAAATACTTTTTCTTAGCAATTTCAAAATATTTCTTAGAACATAGACCTTCTTAAATTTTTAACTCATCACCTTCCTAATTTTTTAACTCATCAAAACTATGGTGAATTAAGAATGCTTCTTTTAAAGCTTTTGGAATACAAAAATAAAATTTTAAAGAAAACCATGTAATTCTTTACAATTATTCAATTGTGATAAACCAAATTTAGTGACAAGTATATGTTAATGGCCACCATCTAACTTTTTAACTCATCACATTCCTAACTTTTTAACTCATCAAAACTAGGGTGAATTAAGAATGTTTCTCTTAAAACTTTTGGAACACAAAAATAAAATTATAAAGAAAACCATATAATTATTTACATTTCTTCAACTCTCATAAATCAAATTTAATCACAAATAAATGTTAATCATCACCACCACCATCAAAATTAATTACATTCCTAAAAAAAATAAACTATATATTATCACTATTCAATAGTTCAAATTGCACCAACTTCCCTATTGTCTATTAAATAAATAGACTTTTCAATAGTTCAAATTGCACCAACTTCGTCAATGTCTATTCGTGTACATACAAAATGCAATGGGCAAAGGAAATGGAAACATAAACAGGCAAGGATCCACCACGTGTTGGTGACTCCATACCCCATAGCTAGATTAGCATTAGCATGACAGAAAACTAAAGCATGCAAGTGGATGTTGAATTAATAGATGCACTCACTTTAAGGAATTAAATCTCAATGTTTATTTTTTATATTGCGTACTGGACTAAGTGTGTTCTTTCAATGATGCATCTCATCCATGTTATTGGTATTGCGATTGAGTAGAGATTCAATTGACTCCAGTACAGGAGAAAGGTTGTCAAGCAAAATAACATTACATTTAAAAAAATAAAACAAATATGTAAGTGGGTTCGATTATATATATATATATATTGGAGGGAATATAGTTGGAAACAATGCTTTACAATAAATTTAAATCTTTTGAAAATAAGATGGAGACAAAAGTAGAAAATAGAATTTTAGGGTTGGAGAGTGAGCTGCAAAAAATAAGGCTACATTACAAGAAATAGAAAAACAAAATCAAGAAAAAAACAATCAACCTAGGAGAAAGACATCAAATAAAAGTGTAATCTTAGGGGCACGATTAGATAGCTATAAGAAAAGTTAATCAACAATTTGACTATAAATCGGTTTAGAACCTAAGTTGGATATCAAACCCATCAAAGAAGAAATGAGCAAGTTTATAGAATTAGACCATGAATGTAACAAAACAGAATTTCCAGTGTAAAAGAGAAGAAAGATGAGGACACCCTCACAATAGTCAAGGAAGAACTAAAAAATAACTCACAAATTGAGACAACTTGCCTCATGGAAGCAAAAAGTTTGGAAAAATTAATTGAAAAAATAGATAGGTTGATTTGGGTTAAGGTATGCTCTAATGACCATTTAAAAGGGTCCAGAATATTTATCAATGAAGACCTCATTCCAGAGGACCAATTTGAATTAAGGAAGAAATTTCAAAAGGTGAAAGAAGCTAGGAAGGAAGGGAAATGGGCAATCATTAATATCAAAAAGCTATTATTATGGATAGAGACCAAAAAGATAACAATAAATAGAAATTTGGGGCATTCCAGATCCTCTCTTTGAATTGTTGTGTTTTTCCATGGAGTAAAGGGCCTATAGTAAGTTGGATCTCGAGTGGCATTCATATCAGTTTCTTGGTTGAAACTTTGGAGCATGAAGAATCTAGGATCCCTAATATAGAAGGATTTGTTTCGTCATCAAAATGGAACAAGAAATCCTCCTGTAGAGGGGTTGGAGGCATAACTTATTACATAAAAAGAAACATCTCTCCTTACATTAGGATTCATAAGAAAGATCCTCTCAATGAGTACATATGGATGTAGGTATCAGATATCAATGTTAAGAATATAATTTACAGAGAAATAGGTGATAGGTGATAGGAAGGGTCTCTAGTTGGGGAAGACCAACAATAATTTATTAATGTATATATAAACCTATCATGATAATGCAAATCACATCAAGTGTGGAGTTACTTTGTTTCCCACTCTCTGTTAGGGTCCTAACCCGCACATAGGTAGAGCAATATATTTGGATGTAATAAAGGTCAATATTAATAAGGCCTTTCAATAAAATAGACTAAGGTGGATGTAATAAGACCTAATAGAAGCTTCCGCTTCTAGAAGGATCTTCCTCTAGATGCTTCTCTTGATAAACATATTTAGTATAAATAAGGGTTGAGGCTATGAAAACCCTAGCTTAGATATTATTGTAACAGAGCACTGCTCAGCTGGAGGTTTCCCCCTCGAAGAGGCCCGTGAACATTGATGTCTGAATCAAAGTGTTATTTATGTTGTTGTTCTTATATCATTTCTGTGTTATTGTGGAGATTATGCTGGTTATATTATTGTTATTCTGCCATTTCTAGCATTTTATTTCTATTCTACATACTATTTATATCTGGTATATTACAAGTGGTATCAGAGCACTTTCCTTGGCAGAAATTATGGGATTTTTTTTTCAGGGTAGAGACGTATTCCGACGTCTTTAAGCCACAGAGATTTGTCGTTACACACATAAACCCATGGTTGAGGGATTCATACACGCAGGAAATACAAGTGGTTCTTAAGCGCACATATGTTGGCCACCCTTGTAACCCTTGTTGGTACCCCTTCAAGTGGTAGTGCATCAGACAACACCTGTGTACGGATCGTCCTAGATTTCTTGAAGCCCTCTTTAGATAAACTGATTGGCCGCCTGACTTCTATAGTGCCACCGAGAATAGAACTTGGGAAGATACTCTCTAGTACCTGGGTAGACGAGTAGTACGGCTAAGGGTACAGTCTATCCTCCTTATTCAGTGCCCTAAGATATTGGGCCGAGTACTACTGTTGGACCCTGCATGTATATCAAAGAGCTATAGCACTAGGCAAACCTTAGTCTGTAGAACCCTTGAATACCTAACCCTTGGGGGACAGAAACATAAACAAATTAAAACAGACAAGATCTATTTCCACACAACTATGTTCGGGTTGCCAAGTAAATACACATTTCTTTCTGGTTAAGCATTTGGGGATTTCATCACTGCAGTATTCTTCATACCGGAGTATAACTCCGCAGGTGTTATACTATTATTTCACCATTATTTTTTCTGGAAAATTTTTCACCATTATTTGAGACCTATTCCATTGGATTCATCTCTTCGCCCTTATCACATTCATCCATATCATTTTTCGGCAAAATTTTTTACCCCGCCTACCCCTTTTAAGTTCACCCATCCTCATAACCCATACCCATAGCCAAGACCTAGAAGCTCACTTCAACACCTTGCAATCTGGTTTCCTCGAGACCCAAAAAGAAGTGAAACAACTCAGTGCTATTGTTGT
>JASDQU010435727.1:118984-130966 GCA_032191745.1 Picea mariana
TGAAATCCCACCTTTCTGGATTCTTTTTGTCAGAAGTTTTATCTCTTATTGGTCTTTTTGAGGACCCTATGGCCTTTGATCCCACAGTTGTGGTTGGTGTATGAGAAACTATAAAGTTAGGGTTCCTGAGAAGAGCTTGTATTTTCTCTGGATCAACTGTGTCATCTAGGGCTAGATCACCAAGGTTTTGAGTTTGCTGATGTATGGTGCTTCCTGGTTCTAGGATTTGTTCTACTGTTTCCTCAGCCAAAATTTCAGTTTCAATTTCTTTTTCTTTTTGGGTGGAGGTTTCTTCTTCTTTTTGTGGTTTTATATTTTTCCTAAATCTACCTCTAGGATCTCTATTTCTCATGAAGTCATGCTAAATGAAAGAAAAGAAACTAAGATTGAGTTTCAGAGTACCTGTGATAACTGATATGTCGGTTTTCACCCTTTTTGTTTCCACAGCTGCTCTTACTATCAACCTGCTAACACACCAAACCAAGCTAAGTTTATTCTAAAACTAATCAAAACAACTAACTTCTTACCTTTTAAACAGCTCCCCGGCAACGGCGCCAAAAATGTCAGGCCGGTAAATTGAAGCTTTTAAGTGACCTGAAACACTAAATTGTCAAACCAGGGTTGGTAAACTTCGAGTTGATACACAATATGTGCAGGCAAGCATCTAGTCTCTATCTAAATGCTATCCTAAGAAGAAAACACACACCTATTCTAAGAACTTGAATTCTAATGACGAACTCGAAACTGAGCATTTCCTATTAAGTCATAAACAGAAAAACAGACAGTCTTGTGCTCAAATGCTGGTGCTTCTATTTCTATCCAAAAGTATGGTGCCACACGATTATTTTACCTCTATGCCCAATCCTCTACCATCATCATTTCTGTTCAAGTTAGGACACAGAGTATTGTCGAAAATGCATTCATTCTGAGCAGCAAAAATCAATCTATTCTATCTACAAGAAAACAGAGTACTATCGTATCTACTGGTACCAGGAGCTCCTTTTGTTCTAACTGTAATCTAACTATTCTAACCAGGCAAGGTAACTAATGTCTAACAAAGCAAAATGCATGCTAATTCTGAGTTATGTTCGAATTGAAAATGAAAACCAAATAACCACAAGCATATTCTAAACCCTACAGGCATCAGTTCTGCGTTTAACACTCAGCAACGTCAAAGATAACAGTACGCTGGAATGATTCAAGTGAGGAATAAATAAATATGATTCTGAACCATCCAAATCAATGTCACGCTATGAGATGCATATATACCATTCAGATAAACAAATGCCAATATGCTAAAACAACTAGATCTATGAGCGTTAAGCTACCTCATATGCAAGTTCTAAAGCATTAAAATGAACTAAGTCTATAACAGCATCAGACTAAATCTATTGTAAAGTAAGGCAGCGACTTGCACCGGTTTGGCGGGCCCAACCAAATGGCACAAACGCTGTTAGTAACGACCAGAGCCGACTATAACATTCTATTCAATCACTGTATAAACTCCGTGCTTCATCAACTCAGGAAAGAAATACTCAAATCACATATCAGTCGAATAATATAACGTAACAACAATCTGTATTCAAAACATAGGTTCACGGCATCACATAATCCAGCTACAATAACAATAGTAATAGCAACAGCAACAGTAACCCGTTCTCAGGAGTGATCCCGGGTTTTTATAGAAGTCTTATTGTTCATAACAGTCGAAAGCAAAGATGCATAAAACAAACGGATCCCTGATCCGAGAATAGTCGTGGAATCAAGTTAAAAACGTATTTCACATCTTCGTGACACGTAGTGTCACGAAGTGTGAATGATGAAGAATAATCGATCCAGGTTTATCATTATGTCTTCGAGCACTCTGTGGCGATGACTCTAGCTGGCCTGTGAACCTTTCTATCTCTCATTCGAACCATAACGCACACCATAATGCACAGATCGCGAACGGCTCCATTGGTACCTCCACGGGTGCGAGTTGGTACCTGGTACCGGCATCCTGTTCCAAAAATAGCAGTGGTACCTAACCCAAGCGATATTAGTCCCGTTATCAATTTAAAGCATTAAAGTGCATAAAAATAGCTTGAAATTCAAAGATACCTTAGGTGACCCCTTTGAATGGTAAGGAGATGTTGATTATGTCAAAATGAGGTCAAAAGGGTGGTACTGGCATATATAAATGGAGGTTTGTGGTATATAGTATAGGCAAAGAGCATGGTCAAAACCGGGGACCAACAATGAGTTCACAATGTCCTTCATTTTGTCGAATGCCTGTTGTGACTCCTTTATCCAATGGAAAGAACCATTCTTAGTCAAGTCTGTGAGTGGTGCTCCCAACTGTGAAAATCCCTTCATGAACCGCATGTAGTAACTTCATAACCCAAAGAATCATTTTAGCTCAGTGAGGTTATTGGGCGTCGGTCAATCCAAAATGGCCCTGATCTTTTCTTGATGAACCTGTACTCCCTACTCGTTGATGATATACCCCAAGTACATCAGTTCTCTCATGCCAAATTCACATTTGGATTCCTTGCCATATAATGAATGTGCCTACATAATATCCAAGAAATCCCCCAAATGTGCCAGATGCTCATCCCATGTCTTGCTGTAGATCAGTATATCTTCAAAGAAAACCAGAAGGTACTTCCTCAACTATCCTCTAAATATGTGGTTCATGCAATACTGGAAAGTGGCTGGTGCATTGGTCAATCCAAACGGAATGACCAAAAAATCAAAGTGTCTGAAATGGCATCGAAAAGTTGTCTTCTCAATGTCCTGCTCCTTGCTGTTGATCTGATGGTATCCCGATTGTAGATCAATATTCGTGAAGAAGACTGCCCCATGCAACTCATCCATCAACTCATCTATGCGTGGAATAGGGTATTGATTCTTGATCATTTTCTTGTTGAGTGCTTTGTAATCGATGCACATATGTAATGTGCCATCCTTCTTTAGTACCAAAATGACTAAAGATGAAAAAGGACTCATGTTGGGCTTGATGTGCTCCATAGAAAGAAATTGTTTGATTTCTTTACCAATTTCATCCTTAAATTTCTTGGGGTGCCTATAGGGTGTTGTAATAATCAGTGTAGCCCCTGACTCTAACTCAATCATGTGCTCAAAACCCCTGTCTGGCAGTCTCTCTAGTGGTATCAACCCAAATATTGGCTCATACTGACCCAGAAGCTCTCTAATCTAGGGATGGTACTGCTCCCTACCCTCTGAGTCCTTTCGCATGGTGATCAAACATTCTACTGCATAAGCCACATCACCGTGACGAAAGTTCCACTCCATCCTCTTTGTCGATACTTCTTGAGGTGCCCCTGTAGACATGCCTCTCAGCACAACTCTCGATCCACTAGCGTCTCTTAAGCTCATGGTCAACGTATGATAGTTGAACCCAATCTCTCCCAATGAATATAACCACTATACCCCTAACACGACATCAATATATGATCGGTCAACTACATAGAATGTGTCAGTCAGAGTGTAGTTGCCTAATTTGACCTCTAGGTTAGGGATCATGTCCAAGCATGTCATCGTGTATCCATCTTCCAATTCTACATGGAATCCCTCAAACTCCTTCATGTGTAACCCCTTATTGGCTACTAAGGATGCATCTATGAAGTTGTAGGTGGCCCCACCATCAACTAATGTTGTCATGTTTTGCCCTTGTACAAGGACCTTGAACCTGAGAGTGTTGTACCTGGGTACTCCTGAAAAGGTGGCTATGGTTCCCCCTTTCACCTCTCTATGAGGTTTTTCCTCCTCCTTGGGTTGTGCCCTTGTCGGTATCTGAGGTTTCTTCGACTGCGTCTTTGGCTCATGAGTGGTCTCAGTCTCTGAATCACTGTCTATCGGTGCCTCAATATCCTCATCCTCCTCCTCACTACCTAATTCCACTTCAGTGTAGTGGATCTGTCCCTTTCCCATGCATCTATGCCATGGGACCCAAGGGTCTCTACAAGGGAAGAAAAGCTTCTTCCTCATCAACTTCCATCTCGTATCATCATCCAAATTGGAAATTCCCTTCCATTCCCTTTCAGGATTCTTTTGATCCTTGTCTCTCTCTGCTACAAAGGTTTTGGTAAAGGATTTAGTTTTTGGCACAGAGTCTGCCAAGTCTCTAGTGTGTTAGATGGCATCCTGCAAGGCATGAGGCCATTAGGCCTTCACCCATTCTCTCAAGGGTTTTTTGAGACCTTCTATGAATAACATGACCAGCCAGGCCTCAGATATGTTTGTCACTGCCACTGCTACCCTCTAAAACTTTGAGATGAATGCCTCTTTTGTGCCAGTTTATCTCAACTAGGCTAGATATCTAAAATGGATCTTTGGATCCCTCTTGTGAAATCTATCCATGAGTATCTCTATTAACTCTCTGTAGGAGGTGATGCGACTATGACCCAATGTCACCAATCCGTGATACCACCACTCATGTGCCTCACCCTCTAAGTGTAAGGTCCCGAAACTGATGGCCTCTGATTCAGTCTTCTAGTTGAGCTTATAGTAGGTGTCTAGTTTCTGTACCCAAGCTCTAGCGGTGAATTTGGATGATCCGTCAAAATAAGGTATGGTGATTTTACCAAATTTTTGGATGAAATCAATGTTATGCCCCTACTGTTGCTGTTATTGTGGCCCTCCCCTCTGTGGCTCTCTGGGGTGGTTTTTGAGTTTGAGTCCACAATACTCGACTAAGATCATATCCTGATGGAAGTCACAGCCCAATGTTGCATACTCCCTCCAATACTCTGCAATGTCCTTTGCATGAGTGGGTTGTCTCTGTGCTATCAACATTTGTGCTGCTATCGGGGGTGCCCTTTGGAAACTGGGAAACAACGATCGAGGAATCCTACTCGCAGAGGTGCATGTGCAAGTGGTTGACGGGGGTCTACTGCTTGCCCCTGAGTTCCCCTGTACTACATGTGGATCTTGGGTGCCTGGAATATCCACCATATCTAATCTATCAACCACATGAGCCAAGGAATGTGACATGGTCCACTGACTAGCTAACATATCACTGATAACCTGCATGAATGCTGCCTCTGGTTCCATGGGGGCCTTACCACTACCCTCTAGTCACTCATATCTATCTCCTATACTCCTCTCTGCTTCATGCTCTATCCTTCTCTTTGCTCCTCTTTGTGCCTCTTCCTCTTCCTCTGAACTAGGAGGGAAAGGAGGAAAGTTAGGCCTTCTTTCCTTGCACCTATTGTAAGTGACATATTCATCACCTACATGCTCTCGGCCATCTGGTTCTTCTGCTGTATTCATTGCCTTTCATCACAGGCTGGTAAGACTAAAGCTCTAATACCACTAAAATATCCTTGATCCCATTGATCGATATATTTACTACTGATCTAGGGTTATGTCTTGTAGATTTGATACACTAGGGGTTTTTAACTACGTTTTATCTGCAGATATGATACTCTGGGGGTTTATGAATGTGTTTTATATGTGTGTCTGAGATGTTTATGCTTGTTTCATGTGCATGTTGTATATTTATGGTTTAAACAACATATAGAGGATGCATGCAGAAATAAAGAACATCAACTACCAATAATATGTATTATGCGACTCAAGCATGGAAATACAATAACATACTAGAAATGTAGAGTATATTTGTCAGTTAGATTTCAAGGATTGTCACTAGAATATAAAAAAAATATCATAAAAATACTTGTGATTAGAAGATGAAGGCAGATCTTATGCATGCACGAATAGATCGACAAAATAGGCCATTCCGGAGAAGTACAATAACCTCTATGAACTGGAAAACTCATTTGGAAGGATAGATCCAACGGAATGAGATTCAAACTGCTCCAATACAAGTGCCCTAACCTCTAGACTAAAATGGATGAGTTCCATATGTCAGATATGGTCTCTAAGGCACTGGATCTCGACCCTTGGGGGGGTTTTCCACCTTCTGAGACACTAGATGCACCCAAAATGATTCCACCAATGGAATCAGTTGCTATAGGACTCAAAACGATTGCTTCACCAAATGCAAAACTGGGTTGGAAGGGTTTCACCCGATATGCCTTAATGCTCCACCTGCAACCCCAAATGTCCTACCGAAGAGTTGCGCCCTAAATGGCTAGATGATGCGCCATGAAATATTCCACCATCATAATCAGATGGAAAGTGGCTTAATATAATCACCCTAGCTAGATCTCAATTGGGTCAGAAGGAAACTGCAATCTGAGCTCGGACCTCGTGCAGCTCCATAAACCCTCAATCTGACTTGCACCCTCACTAGTTGAGTTGTGCACACTGCACTGGATACTCCTAAATAGCATGGTCAAATACCTGGATGGTATCTCAGATGGGCTAGGGCATGTCTCTCAACACCAAAACTGATCAATGGTGGTGGTTTCCTCCAAAAATCCACAAAACAATAAAGTCAACTCTCTTCCTCATCTGGGAACTCTCAACATCAAATCATAACAATGCATAATGAGGAATTAGGTCAAATTCCTCCCTTTATACCATTCCCAATTTAATTCATCATTGACCTCACTTAAGCTAGGTGCTTTTCCTCCTAAGGTGAATAATTAATTAATTAAGTCCCCCTTTAGAACCTTTTCATTCTAATTCTTTGTTGACTTAGGCTTAAGTGACTTTTCCTAAGTTTTTTGGCTTAATTCATCGTTTAACCATCAATTCACCCTTATTTCTCCATATTATTCTCTGTTTGTGCTTGACTATATTCTACGGGAACACATAGACTACTAAGTCACTCCCTGCTGGCCTACTCTTGGGAATGGGACATCACACCCAAGAGGAGGGAAGTACATTGAGTGTAGTAGTCATAAGTTCAGGGTCTTCTACTGGATCTCTAGTGGCCGATAACTGGTACTTGATCTACAAGATGCTCATAAAATAGTTGGCTATTATTTATGACTTTTTCATTGTCACGTTTCTGAGTTGATTCCTTATAGTAAGATTTCAACTGGTTTTCTTACTTTCTTAAAGTCTGGATAGGGAATCAAACATTTCCTTCGTTGTCTTCACTTCTGATAGATTATGTATCAGATGATCCTTTATTGAGTCTATCAAGATCCTCTTGGCCTTGACCTTATTCTTCCTAAACTTTTCTTTGGCATCTTCTTATTTTTTTTCTAGAAGCATCTGCTTGATATGATCCAATAACTCATTATATTCTATAATGAGGAGAAATTTTTTTGTCAAGAATCTGAAGTTATCCCTTCCATCCAATCTATCTTCAACTCTCATGTTGGTTGACATTTTCGTTGGTAGAATCCTACCTCTGAAAAACTTTGATTTTTTAAACTTCACCAAACTGGACACTGAGGGTTGAAAGGGGTGCACTAGGGTAGGGCACAATGCTCTATGAAATAATTATCCCCAACGGCCTTAGGATAGTTCTCTATGATCTCGATAAAGTATTTCAATACAACTACAAGGTACTACAATGGTCTTCCTTCTAGTGGTCAAACTCTTCGAAAGGCAACCATCTTCTTGTCTAAGAAAGATAATCTAGGAGGGAAAGCATGATTTGATTTATTTTCGGCATGAAATAAGAGAAGATATATAATAAATAAACATGCATAGATATATCAAATATCCAATAATATAGCCTAGATGTATCAGATATATAACCATATGTTACGATGAAAATCTCTCTATGGCACAGGGTAAACCACAATAGATAGAATGGCATGCAGAAATAAACTATAATCCCAACTATGCTATATAAATTAAAATGATAACAAGACAAGATCAAGAGACTACCTCATCCAAACGTTTGATGAAGACCACCGTTGAGCATGCAACTCAAAGCTTTATACCTGCAACTTGTCATCAACAACCAAGATACGCAAGCATATGGTAATAATATATATTTTTATCATATTAAATAGCATAATCCATTAACATACATGACAAATACTCCCATGGAATAACAATTTAAATATTTGCAAGATATCAATTGGATGAGAAAAGAGTATTTCTATTAAAATAATCAACATAAGTGTATAGGTGACAAAATTCTGCGTCGATACATATCGGAAACAAGAAACTAAGTCCCTTCCAGCTGGTCCTCCACCAAAGGAAATCTCATATAAAGGAGACAATGAGGTTCTCCATCAAAGAAGGAAGAGCTTGGGAGTTGAACAATGATTTCAAACTTTAAAGGATAAAGGGATGCAGACTCAATGTGAGGTGAAAATTTCTCTAGATTATATTTTCTCTCAAAAGTTGAATTATCTCCTTTCCACGGCTTGGATATGGCTCGATTTATATCTTTCAAATGGAACTAAAGGGTTGATTCATAACATTTCTAGTAAATGGAAAGTCAAGGATCATGGATCTCATGACGTGACATGGAAACCCAATTTATTTGTTAATTTTGAGCACCAAACTGGATTTATGTAGGTTGTAGTGGAGAAACCTACGTATACACTTGTTGTCTAACTAGTAGGGAACGTATATGTGGGAAAATGTTCTTTTTCGGATCTAGAAGTTAGAAAAGGGGACTTCAAGTCTGCATAAGGAAATGGAAAGGCCATCCAAGAAAGTTGCATGGGGTAAGGTAAAATTAGATATAACAGGTGCCCCCTAATGTGTGAGGTCAGAAGATTATCTGCAATGGCCGAAAAATATTATAATTCCCAGAAGTGGAGTAATGGAGACTCAGCTAGAAGTGCTAGCTACTCATGAGAATATTACAATCCATAATGACTTTGTACACATGGATACCAATCAGAATTACACTCCAGATCCATGTGGAAATATAACAAATAGTTGTTCATGGCCATGAATAATCAATACAAGGTAGACACATTCCATAGGTTGTCATAGTCATGAAAAAGGCTCAATGGAAAACTTAGTCTCAAAATAAATATGAAGATATTTGTATACAATGGAATACAATCTGATCTCCCATGATCACTGAAGTCATATAGGTATTGGTCCAATGAAATACAACAACATAATAGGAATGTTTCTACTGTAAGTTGGAGGTCTTCTACATTATCCGTTGATGGTGCAAGTCTACATCATGTGAATAGAGGAGTTGATGTCGAACACAATGAATCTTTTTTTGATTACTGGTCATTAAGGTATATCGTTAACAAACATGACACAACCTATCGATGATGAAAGTAGGTATCAAGGCACTGAGTACATTATTAAAAGTGTGAATAAGGGTGTTGAGGTTGAACACTTGAAGAATCCATCGACTAGGAGACATTGATGTATTCCCAACTGTCGATGGTGGGATAACCTTCCACTGATGACTGCAAGCCTCTAAGTACTCATAGGACTCTAAGTCTTATTTATAGAATAGATTAGTTGAATTCAATGGAAGGAGACCCGCTGAAAGGAGAGCATTAGGGAATTTATCATCAGTCAGCATGAGGTACAAGGAAATAACTTGATGATTATAAGGAGCTCGGGTGAATAAGATGTTCATGAATCAACGAACCTGTGCATATTTTGCATGCACTAGATGCAAGTAGTGCATGGAAAATACCCTCTTAATATCAACCAATAAGGAACACTAATGACAAAGGCAAGGAAACCACCAATAAGGCTAATGGCATCCAAGACACTACATGAATCCCAATGTGTGAATATATTTGTTGTCATTGAACACAAGGAAAACCCCCCAGTCAATGACCAATGAGGATATATTGACTCTTGGGTTCAAGGTTACCTACCCATAATGAAAGTAGTACCAAGGTGCACGGTAGGACTATAACTTCATAAGACTCTCAGACACAGTGAGGGTATGGTCGACATCCAAAGTTAAGAGTTCTGAGAATTGGTCGACACAAGATTATAGACTTCCTTTGAAAAAGATCATGATACATATGGGCGATCCAGGAAGCATATACTTGATGATGAAAAATTGTGATGCATGAGACATCGACAAACTCTCCATAGAGACTGGAAGAGTAACCAGTCAGAGGAGTAAACTCTAAATAACAAGCTAAGCTTCCTAAGGTCATGCTAAACCCAAACTTTAGATGACAGTGGACTCAAAATTTTTTGCTATGTTCAAAGGTGACACAACTTCTGCCGATATAAGATGATATTCCTTTCTCGCCCATATTTTTTTGTTTTTTCATAGGCAAATAAATTTTATGATACAAGAGAGGAAATGAGTGTCGTGGGTAAGAAAATAGCTCCAAACAATGGAACATACATATTCTCAATACAAGGAAGTGCATGTGGGGCATGGACACTCGGGGGACTGTTTCCTCTTAGGGTATAGGGTGTCAAGATGCAAAGGATATAAACAAGGCTCTGCTTGGCTAGTGATGCAAATTGTTGAGGTAAGAGGCTTATAACAAGAAAGAAGGAACTGGCAACAGGCTCAATACTGCAAAAAGGAGGATGGAATGAAATTACAACTTAACTCCAAAGAATGTCTTTTTCATAAATTTATTCCCCTAGGCCCGGAAAAGTATAAAACAATACCCAGGACAACTCTTCTAGCCAATGTTGACTAGAGTGTTCCTTTTTAGTAAATAGTCTACTTGGTCCGAAAAAGGGTTAAAATTACACAAGATAAACATCCTTTCAAATCCATTTAATGAGTGTTAAAGAGACAAGTTCACTCCACAATCTTTTCTCTTTTGAGAGAGTCGGAAAAGAGCTTAAACAAGACTCAGTGGGAGTCCCATAGGTGAAGGTCAGAATTCTTATTAGTAAGAATATGAGGTTCGGACGCAAAGTCATATCAAAACTATAAGGAACTCCTGGTCCTATGGAATAACTTTTCCATGGGTACCAAATGGAATAAAGGTTCTAACTAGGGCACCCATGTTTGGTAGGGTTCTACCACTCAATAATGACACTTCTAGTAGCAGTAAGAAGGTTTTGTGTCGCTAATAAGTGGGTTCATTCCTAAGGTATATAGACCACATTCATAGGATAATGCAAAAATACAAAATGGAGTGAGAACCTATCCTATATGCAAGTGAAAGAAAATACATTTCGAAGGCACAAATGGGCGATATGCTGCTAGAAACCGCAAAAATTCCTAGACAAAACCACCAAAACCAACTCTTTCCACTGCATTATTAGTCCATAAGGTCAAAATATCAGCCCAAATTATATGAAATGGGTAAAAAGAATCTACTAATAGTAAAAATATACCATTTTACCATACCATTCGATTTTTTTCACCCACATAGTGAATTTTAGGCCATTCTTTCCACGATCTTCAAGTGGCAATTGCGGGAGCTACGATCAACGAAATTAGAAACTGTCTGGACCAAGTAAATATCCTTCCCCTAATCTTCATTTTTAGTGGATTAAAATTAAAATTTAGTCCTAATCTTTTGAGTTTAAGAGGGCGCAACACCTAAACTAGGGTGTACATGGGTGACAGTTCATCGAGTTGTGTACATGGAGGCATGTACATGGGAAAATCAAATCCTTCCCGTGTATATGCGGCCCTACACATGACTGTTAATACTACAACCCACATACATGTCCGCAAACAAGTTTTTTGCAAAACTTAACTCAAAAAATGGTTTTCCTTTGGAAAGATGGTGCTTGAATGGAGGGAGAGGGAGCATGAGGAGGTAGATGTAGTAGTGCAAAGGGATGCAAGGGACAAATTATCTTTGAAAAGGTGTAGCCTTTATAAATTTTGGGCTCTTAAGGGAATTATGGATCAAGTGAGGTTACTTCATATGCTCTTAAACTATTGGTATCTGAAGACAGGGGCCTTCAATATTGATGGGAAGCCATTGAGGAGTGAAGTCAATGACATATATTTCATTACAGGATTATCTCGTCTAGGCAAGGTAGTGAATCTCAAGGCCTAGTGGGATGGGGGTGGAATTCCCATGGAGGAATACATTTCCAACCACTGTGTTGTAGGGAAAGATAAAGTAGGGAGCCAAGTCCCAATCAGGGTGATCGAGAACCTGAGTTTGAATATCGTCGTACTTGTTCTTAAAAGAATTTTGGGGTCTGCCTCATTGCACCAGGATTTAAGGCCAC
>JASDQU010435727.1:155979-176704 GCA_032191745.1 Picea mariana
GTTTAATCTTTTGTCCCACATTGCCTTTAAAATTATATTATCGGGTTAATATTTTAATATTTTAAATCATATTTAATATTTTAATTTGTCTCACATTATTTATAATATTTTAAATCATATTTAATATGTTAATATATTTTTTCATTTTTAATAAGTAATTAATATAAAAATAAGATAACTAATTTGGAAAATAAGATGTTTTTAAAGATTCTGTTACTTTTTAGAGAATAAGAAATGATGAACTTTAATTTAAAAAGTCATTTAAGGTTTTTTAGTAAGTAATTAATATAAGAATAAGATAATTAATTTGGAAAATAAGATGTTTTTAAAGATTTTGTTAATTTTTAGAGAATAAAAAAATGATGAACTTTAATTTTAAAAGTCATTTAATTTATTTATTTATTTATTTTTATTTTTTTGATTAATTTTAAGTAAGAAGAAATAAAAATAAATAAATTCTCACAAACTTTATGATGAAGTAGGGTATTGAACACTTCCTAAAATTTTGGGGTTGAAAGAATTTGTCAACTTTGTGACACTAAAATGGTTGAAAATGATAAGCACTTTTTTAAAATATCTTTAAATCACAATTTCAAAATATTTGTTATATAATCTTCTTCCTAACTTTTTAATCCATCAAAACTATGGTGAGCTTCTCTTAAACATTTTTAAACAATTTTTTTTAAGAGATCCATATAATTCCTTACCTTTTTTAAATTCATAAGGATGGTTAAAGTCATCTTTTTGCAAAAAGATGGTTAAAGATGAAAATTACTTTTTCTTAGCAATTTCAAAATATTCACAAAGATGGTTAAAGATGAAAAATACTTTTTCTTATCAATTTCAAAATATTTCTTAGAACATAGACCTTCCTAACTTTTTAACTCATCACCTTCCTAATTTTTTAACTCATCAAAACTATGGTGAATTAAGAATGCTTCTCTTAAAAATTTTGCAATACAAAAATAAATTTTTAAAGAAAACCATGTAATTCTTTACAATTATTCAATTGTGATAAACCAAATTTAGTGACAAGTATATGTTAATGGCCACCATCTAACTTTTTAACTCATCAAAACTAGGGTGAATTAAGATTGTTTCTCTTAAAACTTTTGAAACACAAAAATAAAATTCTAAAGAAAACCATATAATTCTTTACATTTCTTCAACTCTCATAAATCAAATTTAATCACAAATAAATGTTGATCATCACCACCACCATCAAAATTAATTACATTCCTAAAAAAAATAAACTATATATTATCACTCTTCAATAGTTCAAAGTGCACCAACTTTCCTATTGTCTATTAAATAAATAGACACTCTTCAATAGTTCAAATTGCACCAACTTCGACAATGTCTATTCGTGTACATACAAAATGCAATGGGAAAAGGAAATGGAAACATAAACAAGGCAAGGATCCACCACGTGTTGGTGACTCCATACCCCATAGCTAGATTAACATTAGCATGATGGAAAACTAAAGCATGCAAGTGGACGCTGAATTAATAGATGCACTCACTTTAAGGAATTAAATCTCAATGCTTATTTTGTATATTGCATACTGGACTAAGTGTGTTCTTTCAATGATGCATCTCATCCATGTTTTTGGTATTGTGATTGAGTAGAGATTCAATTGACTCCAGTATAGGAGAAATGTTGTCGAGCAAAATAACATTACATTTAAAAATAAAACAAATATGTAAGTGGGTTCGATTATATATATATATATATATATATAGGAGAGAATATAGTTGGAAACAATGCTTTACAATAAATTTAAATCTTTTGAAAATAAGATGGAGACAAAAGTAGAAAATAGACTTTTAGGGTTGGAGGGTGAGCTGCAAAAAATAAGGCTATATTACAAGAAATAGAAAAATAAAATCAAGAAAAAAACAATCAACCTAGGAGAGAGATGTCAAAGAAAATTGTAATCTTAGGGGCACGATTAGATAGTTATAAGAAAAGTTAATCAACAATTTGACTATAAATCGGTTTAGAACCTAAGTTGGATATCAAACCCATCAAAGAAGAAATGAGCAAATTTATAGAATTAGACCATGAATGTAACAAAACAGATTTTCTAGTGTAAAAGAGAAGAAAGACGAGGACACCCTCACAATAGTCAAGGAAGAACTAAAAAATAACTCACAAATTGAGACAACTTGCCTCATGGAAGCAAAAAGTTTGGAAAAATTAATTGAAAAAAAAGATAGGTTGATTTGGGTTAAGGTATGCTCTAATGACCATTTAAAGGGGTCTAGAATATTTATCAATGAAGACCTAATTCCAGAGGACCAATCTGAATTAGGGAAGAAATTTCAAAAGGTGAAAGAGGCTAGGAAGGAAGGGAAATGGGCAATCATTAATATCAAAAGTCTATTATTATGGATAGAGACCAAAAAGATAACAATAAATAGAAATTTGGGGCATTCCAGATTCTCTCTTTGAATTGTTGTATTTTTCCATGGAGTAAAGAACCTATAGTAAGTTGGATCTCGAGTGTCATTCATATTAGTTTCTTGGTTGAAACTTTGAAGCATGAAGAATCTAGGATACCTAATATAGAAGGATTTGTTTCGTGGTCAAAATGGAACAAGAACTCCTCCTGTAGAGGGTTTGGAGGCATAACTTATTACATAAAAAGAAACATCTCTCCTTACATTAGGATTCATAAGAAAGATCCTCTCAATCAATACATATGGATATAGATATCAGATATCAATGTTAAGAATATAATTTATAAAACAATAAGTGATAGGTGATAGGAAGGGTCTCTAGTTGGGGAAGACCAACAATAATTTATTAATATATATATAAACCTATCATGATAATGCAAATCACATCAAGCGTGGAGTTACTTTTTTTCCCACTCTCTTGGCCTGAAAGTTGTATGATATCAGTATCTATCACTGTGTAGAATCCAAAGAAACCAGCGAAAAGTTTGTTGTCATCTTACATTTATCGGTATGTCGTTGTATTACAAAGTAACCAACAAAAGATATATTGTGATCGCCTTTGTAAATCCTAACCTCATCTTCATATTATAGTAATGATTTCCATTCGTTAGGGTTTAGATTAGTCAGTGTGACACCATCACTCAACGTAACCCTAACGTAATAGCTCAAACTCGTAGAATATCACATCCTGTTTCTACCATCGACTCGAGTGCCTTTCGACTGCACCATTGGTAATAAAAATTTCCTCTATTACCATGCAAAACATTAAACATTATAATCTTGGACAAAAGCCTACATTTCTCGATGATAACATGATCTCATTCCTAGAATGGAAGCAGGGTGAAACATGGGTTGGTATGTTCGAATGTCTCTTCTCATACCTCTAATATTTCTTAACAAAATTGAGATAGTCCCGACGGAGTATATTTTCCCTTGACATTTTAGCACTGTAACACGTTCCAGCTAATATACGACACCTTATTTCGACCATAGAATATGCCTAAGTGTTAAAGTATCATACATCAATTTGTTATTCGACTCTTGTGTTAATACAAACCTGCAAGTACAGACCGTCGTCAACCATCTATTTTCCATTTGACTCTTGGGTATCATTGTTTCCATAAATTTCATAAATATTCTTTAAATAAATATATCATCGAAGACGTTGTTTTGATTCTTGAAAGTTAATGCTTTGCATCCTTTACTAAATCTTTGTCTAGTTGCTTCCAAAGTTAATGCTTTGCATTATTTACTATTACCTAGCATTGAGAATAGTATAGTGCTTTGGATGTAATAGAAAGTATATTTGGTCCATATCACCATCCCCGTGTAGTATTTATACTTCACAAAATATTTCATTCTTACTTCAGTGCATCACCTTATAACTGACAACTAGCATTTCAAGCAAAAGACAATTCATTCGCTTGTATGAACAAGTGCATTTGAACAACATAAAAGAAATAAGAGAGGACACATAAATAAGAATCTCAAAGGAAGGGGGGTTGGCATAATCTCTATGAAAAATCCAATCTTCATTGTACCCATTGTGGAATGAATGGGTCACATGTAGCCATCAAATGTAGATTTCTATCACAAAAGATCAAAGAGAAAAGACAGAGTCAGAAAGAAGACAGAGATATAACTTCAAGACCAATGAAAGTTAAAGAACTTGTTCATTATGTTGTTTCCCATTGCAATATAGGAGTAACTGAATATCTATGCAATGCTTCATTTTCTTCTTGGGGAGATGCATGGCTTCTTGAAGTAGGAAAAAATACCACATGACATTTTTAAGATATTTATTCGAAGACTTTGATGACAATGTAGATGCCATAGTGGAATTTGCAGATAGATTAAGTCTCAAACCTTTGAGAATGGGCACCATCAGGCTTAAGTTACCTGGACTCTCTAATTTTCTTCTACACAATGTACTTTATCTTCTTGAGATGCAAAGAAACTTGATGTCCCTTGTGCACATCACACAACAAGGCCACTATGTTCATATGTTCGGTGGCAAAGTTGAAATAAGGAAGGATTATGACAATGTCCTTGTCATGAATGAAATGGAGGATGGAAAATTGTTGAAGTTGAATGGGACAGCTTCCCATACACACATTGATGCATACCTCTCATAATGACTCAAGTATAATTTCATTTAGTATTTTGTGGAAAGCTAGATTTGGTCATATTAATTATGACAATATTCATTAGTTGATAAAGAATGGTGTTTCTAGTTTTCCTACTATTCCTAGGAAATTGAAGCAATGTGATGCTTGTATCCTTGGAAAACATAGCAAACAACCCTTTCATGACTCTACTTCCACAACCCATAGGAAAATTGAACTGATTCATTATTATTTGTACAAACCTATGCATGTTCCTTATGCAAATGGAGACAAATATATCATGACTTTTATTGATGATCACACCATGATATGTTGTGTGTACTTGCTGAAAGATAAATCATAATCTTTTGAAACATTTAAAAATTTTCATATATGGATTCAAAATGAAGCTCATTCTCGTATTGGCTCTCTTTGCAATTACAATGGAGGAGAATATACTTCTAATAAATTTGAAATCTACCCTTTCCAACATGGGATCAAACATCAAACCAAACTTCCATACAATCCACAACAGAATGTTGTGGCTAAACAAATGAATAGGACACCCCTAAATATGGTTCATTCCATGATGTTTTTAAAGAATGTTAAATCGATCTTTTGGATTGATGTAGTTCAATGCGCATTTTATGTCAAAAACAAGTGTCCATATCATGCTCTTAATAACAAGACTCCATATGAAATGCGATATGGACACATTCCTTCGATGATGCAAGTTAGGGTCTTTGGTTCCACTTTCTATGCCTTGATTCCTAAGGAGCAAAGAAGCAATATTAATGTAAGGAGTTGAAAGTGCATATTCTTGGGGTACTCAAATAACACCAAGGGGTATCATCTTTATGATGAGACAAATAAGAAATTTTTCCTTTCTAGAGATGTGATATTTCTTGAATCCACCAAGAAAGACAAAACTATTGAGAGGTAGCTTGATCATCTAGACATATTTACTTGTGTAAAGACAAATCATGAATTTGATGATGACATTACACATCTTCAAGGGGGGATCCCCATATTGGGTCAATATCTAGAATTTCCTTATGAAGAACCATCTTCCCCTCTTGAGGATGTTCACTTGGATGATGTGATCAAGAGGATTGAAAAGATAAGGCTTGATGAGAACTCAACACCATCTCAATCAACTAAGAAAACCAGACCATCTCATAAAGGTCCACTAAAATGGCTCATAAAAAACTTGAAAGTGTTCATCCTGATGAGGTCAGGAAGATAGGAACCATATTGTCCTCAAAATAAGATGGAACTAATGTAGATAATTCAACTCAGATGATGTAGTTGAAATGGATGTTTCATATGATTATGAGTTGAATTTATCTACTAATCTTGAACTCACTTGCTTTAAAGAATATTATTCTCATGATGAATGGAAATAAGCCATGCAAAAGGAATATGATACTCTCGTGATGAATGGGAAGAGTATAAAAGAAAAAGTACATATCACATAGCTCACTTGACAAGCATAAATCAAGGCTAGTGGAAAAAGGATTTGCATAAAAATAATGTGTTGATTATGAGAAAAAAATTCCCCCCACAAAAAATGGGATACTATCCAAACTCTGTTTTCCATGGCAACACATAATGGATGGAAAATTCATCAAATGGATGTGAATAATTCTTTCTTGAATGGAGACGTGAAAGATAATGTTTTCATGTCTCAATCAGAAGGATTTCTTGTGAAGTGACAAGAATAGAAGGTATGAAAGATCATCAAATCCTTATCTGTCTTGAAACAATAACTACGCGCATTGTATAAAAAGTTAATTGAGCATGTTCTGAAATTAAATTTCAAGCACTTCAATCTTGACGATGCAACTTTACCTGTCAAGAAATTTGGAAAAAATATTGTATATCTTGTATTATATGTAGATGATTTGTTGATAATGTTATATTTTTTTTATTTACAGAGAATTAGAGTTACCATTGTTCTTTTAATTCTTTACTATAAAATTATATTTATCATGTACTGAGCAATACCAACATAAACAAGAGACAAAAGAACACAAGAGATTTATCCTGGGAAAACCCCAAATGGGGGAAAAACCTAGCAACCTTTCTTAGATAGATTTCATTCACAAACAAAGTCTAATCATGAACCAACAGATAAACCATATAACAAAAGATAGCTCAAGGTACAACCATAAATACCACCCCATTTGCAAAAGAAACACAATACCAAGGTAGCACACCTTTTTCAAGTGTAGCACACAAGAGAGAAATACCAAAAAGATTGAACAAGAAGAATATTTGTCACTACAGTTGTTGTGTTTCCCTTCCTCATAATTTATCCTTATTTTTGTGTAGATGATAGAGAGAGAGAGAGTGTGTCCAAATGAGCTAAGGTGCCTCCTATTTATAGTCTTATTGTCCTCTTTACCGGGTCAACTTCTCTTCTGCGAAGGTGTCACTTCTTTGTTCATTATTATTCTGGGCCGACTTCTCTTATAGGGTCTTTCCACATATGTTCAATGGTTCTCTTTCTCTCAGAATATTCTTCTCATATAATAAATGTCATTTAGGAGGGAAAGTACCTCCTGCAACTACCAAAACATCAACACTCCCTCCTAGATAGGGAGGTATCTTTCATGATGTATTCATCTAGTAGTCCACTGACTAATCTACAATCACATGGCAGCACAAAACTACCACAATGCCATCGGTAGCTCGAATCATATGTCATAGTCTCTACAATCAAGTATCACACAACTACTCCCAATGTGAGATGGTAGTCTCCATGGAAATCATCTAGTAGCACACAAATACTATAATTCCATCTAGTAAAACACAATTTTTCCGATCCATAGTAGTAAAAAACTAATATCCAGTGGTACACAACCACTCCAAGTAGCACACAACTATTGTCCATAGACACAATTTCTCTATCCTGCAATCAACAACTAGCTACAAAATCTACCACCATGTAGTCCAACAGTCTCTATGATTATGCAACAATCAACTAGTAGCACACAACTATTACCTTCCCATTAGCCATAATCATAGTCTGCAATCCCTATGATTGTGCAACAATAAGCTAGTAGCACACAACTACTACCATGTCATCAACCATATTCATAGTCTACAACTATGCAACAATCAACTAGTAGCACACATCTACTACAATGCCATCATCCATAGTCATAGTCGATGTCTCTATAACTATTCATCAATCAACTAGTATCACACAACTACTACAATTCCATCAACCATAGTTATAGTCTCATCGAGTAGAACGAAGATACTCCCACAGTCATCATGACTATGTGTGTGACGTTTCTTCTCTCATCAGGTTCGGTAGTGCATTACCCCTTCAGTCACCTCGCATGACTGATCTATGGAATCCTTGGCTAGAGGGGTTATCCACAAGGAGGAGAAACAACACACCTCCCTCTTAATGAGGGTGGAAATTCTACATCATGCCAATCTTGTCTCTAAATTACTCATAGTTCACTCTAGATAGAGGCTTGGTGAAAATGTTCACTATCTTCTCATCTAGGATATGTACTAGAGATCTATGTCTCCTCTCGGCACCATGTCTCAGATGTAATGACATTTTATCTCTATGTTCTTTGATTTTTCATGAGAGATAGGGTTCTCTAACATCCTTACACAAATTTGATTGTCCCAATGTATCAAAGTTGGCTCAAATTCTAGATCAAATATCACTACAAGAAACTTCTAAAGCCACATTGCTTCAGGACTTGCCACACAAGCTATGACATACTCTTCCTCTGCTATACTAAGAGCCATTGATGTATGATTCCTTCTCAACCATGAGATCATACCCAGTCCCAGACTAAAGAAGCATCTAGAAGTACTCTTATGATCCACTCCATTCCATTCCCAGTTAGAGTCTATATATTCCTGTAGCTTCACATCTCCACTCGAGACATATCTCAATCCATATCCAATTGTACCACATAGTTACCTCAACATGTGTTTTCCTATCATCCAATGTACATGTCTCGGTTCAACCATGTACTAAATCAAGGCATTCACTATAAAACATATGTTTGGCCCGGTGTTAACCAGGTACATCAAGGATGTAATCCATTGTCTGTACATCGTGGGATCCACCAAATATGAAGATGAGTCACTCAGAAGCTTCATATTTATCATCATGGGTGTGGCCATGGACTTGTATTCCATCATCCCAAATCTCTGCAGGATCTCAACAATATATTTTCCTTGGCTAAGGAAAATATCATCTAATCTCTGCCACACCTCCCATCCCAAGAAGTAATGCATCAGACCTAGATCCTTCATCTTGAAATCTGAAGCAAGCTCTCTTTTGCACCCAACTATGAGCTTCTCATCTCCTGTCAGAAATAGGTCATCCACATATAGAACCAACATCAATGAGAAACCATTCTCAACCTTATAGCAAATCTTGGGGTCCACATCACTCTTAGTAAATCCAACGTTCATTGGGTATTTATCTATCCTTGCATACCATACCCTCGGTTCCTACTTCAATCTGTACAAGACCTTATTCAATATGTAAACATGGGACTCTTTTCCATGGATCACAAAACCTTGTGGTTTCTCTATGTACACTTCTTCCTCTATTACACCATTCAAGAAGGAAGTCCTTACATCTGTTTGGTGTAATTTCCATCCCTTTGTGGAGGCAATCACAATAATCGATCTGATGGAAGTATACTTTTCTATAGGATAAAATGCTACCTAGCCACAAATATTTCCTCTTTCTGAGAGATCCTCTAGCCACAAATATTTCCTTGTACATATCTATGCTACCTTCTGCAAGATGCCTAATCTTGTAGATCCATTTGGAAGTCATTATTGACTTCCCTTTTGGTCTTGGAACCACCTCCCACACATTATTCTTCATGATGGATTGATACTCCTACATCATGTCTTCTCAACATATTATTTAAAGGTGAAAGGCTATGAATCAATGATGTTTCTCATCAATGTCACATAGATGGAAAAATTATGTGGTCTCTTGATCTCTCTAAAATATCCTTTGGGAGCTGTATGTCCTTCCACTTCCTGTAAGGTGTTCTGAAGCCAAGCTAGTCTCTTCTTGTTGACCAGTGGATCTTCATGTCTCTAGGAATCTACCATCTCATTTTGAACTTCTGGAAAGGGTTCCTCTAGTGTAGAGTCTTGCATGATTGCTTCTCTTAGAGCTTGTTGCTCCTCTCAGTCCTCATACATGTGAGGCTCCTTTGATATCATGAAGGATTCATATACATCAAATGTTACATCCCAAATAATATCAATATGTACAAAAGTGCATGGGTAGGCCTTGGTCATGGATCATCACTTTCTTTGCTTCTACAATGGATCTGTTCTTTCTTTCTACAACCCCATTTTGATGGGGTTGTAGGGAGTTGTTATCTCCCCATTAATCCTTTCTTATTTGCAAAATCATTTAAACTCTGTTGAGGTGTACTCACCTCCATTATCATATATAAAAACTTTAATCTTCCTTTCAAAGATATTTTCAACCAAACCCTTGAATTCCTGAAACTGTTGAAGACTTCATCTTTTTCTTTCAAGAAGTAGATCCATGTCTTTCGAGAATAGTCGTCTATGAAAAAGACATAGTATATAAAGTTTGCTAAGGATGGCACCATCATTTGTCCACATACATCGAAGTGTATGATTTCCAAAATACCCTTGGACCTCCTATCACTTCCATTAAAGCTTACCTTGACATTTTTTCCAAGTTCATAACCTTTGTATACTCCATCACGTTCTACCTGAATATCGAGTATACCTATAACAATATTGCCCAATATAGGTAGTTATCTATAGTTTATGTGAGCAAGTCTTAGGTTCCATAGCTCACTTGAGATAAAAATTTTGTGTACAAGGGTTTTTTCTTAGTGTCCCTTCAATTTATATATTCTTCCCTCTTAGACACCAATCATAGTAGATGTATCAATGCTTGAATTCTTGAGCCATAGAATAAATACATCCACAAAATATATCATAAAACCTTTATTTTCTAAAGAAGAGATGGAAAGTAGATTTTTATTCAAGTTTTGTACAAAGAAAATATCCATAACTAATAGATGGTTACTTGAGTCAAGTTGTAGGGAAGCTTCTCCAATGCCTTTGACTGCATGCTTGGAATCATCCCCAAGATCCACTTGAAGGGATGAGCTATTTTCTGTCATATTTGATAGAGAATTTATCAATCTGGTAATGTGCTTGGAAGCACCGCTATCTATGAGCCAAGTGTCACTCCCTTGACTGATGGTTCTTGTGAGTGTTGAAACAAATACAAATTATTAATCCTTTGAATTGTGTTCTCTAGCTTTTGTTGTATGTGCATGGTGCTTCTTCTTCTTTCCATTTTCATGTTTATGAGAGAATTGTGAGGAATAATGTCCCATCTTCTTGCATGTGTAGCATTTGATATTTGATGCATCCTTTATATGGCATGGTTTCTAAGACTTCTTTGGCCTAGATTCTTATCTTTCCTTTCAATTCTTCACTTGGTCAACAAGTGACCGATTTTCATCATCGTTAATCTTTTCTGATTTGGATATCAACCTAGATTCCTCTTGGGTGAAGACTTCCCATACCTTGTTGAACTTGGGAAATTTTCTTCTGAAAAAAATCCCTTCAATAAATGGATCCCAATGAAATATCATTGATCCCTCTAATCCAGATATTTATTATTGATCTAGGGTTCTATCTTGCAGATCTAATACATCGGGGATTTTTGAGTGCATTTTATTTGCAGATCTGATACTCTGGGGGCTTCTGAATGTGTTTTATTTGTGTGTCTAAGATGTTTATGGTTATTGCATGTGAATGTTATATATTTATGGTTTAAACAACATACAGAGGAAGCATGCAGAAATAAAGAACATCAACTACCAATAATATGTATTACGCGACTCAGGCATGGAAGTAAAATAACATACTAGAAATGTAGAGTACAGTCATCGGTTATATCTCAAGGATCATCACTAGAATACAATAAAATAGCATAAAAATTCCCGTGATCAGAAGATGAAGGAAGATTTGATGCATGTACAGATAGATCAACAAAATAGACGATTTCGGAGAAGTATGGTAACCTCTAGAAATTGGAAAACTCGTCTGGAAGGATAGATCTGATGGAATGAGATTTAAACTGCTCCAATAGAAGCACCCTAGCCTATAGACTAAAATGGATGAGTGTCATATGTCAGATCTGGTCTCTGAGGCATTGGATCTCGACCCCTGGGGGGTTTGCACACCTCCTGGGACATTGGATGCTTCCAAAATGATTCCACTAATAGAATCAACTTCTATAGGACTCAAAATGATCATCTCACCAAATGCAGAACTGGGTTGGAAGGGTTTCCCTGGATCTGCCCTGATGCTCTGTCTGTAACCCCAAATGTCCTGCCGGAAGAGTTGCGCCCTAAATGGATGGATGATGCACCCTGCAATATTACACCATCATAATTTGATGGAAAGTGGCTCAATCTAGGCAGCTTAGATGGATCTCAACTAGCTCATAAGGAAACTGTAATCTGAGATCAAACCTCATGCAACTCCACAAACCCTTAATCTGACTTGCGCCCTCACTGACTAAGTTGCGCACACTGCACTGGATACTCCTTAATAGCACGGTGAAATACTTGGATGATATCTCCAATGGGCTAGGGCATGTCTCTCAACACCAAAACCGATCAATGGTGGTGGTTTCCTCCATAAATCCACAAAACAGTAAAGTTGACTCTCTTCCTCCTCTGGGAACTCTCAACATCAAATCATAACAATGCATAATGAGGAATTAGGTAAAATTCCTCCCTTTATACCATTCCCAATATAATTCATCATTGACCTCACTTAATCTAGGCACTTTTCCTCCTAAGATGAATAATTAATTAATTAAATCCCCCTTTAGCACCTTTTGATTCTAATTCTTCATTCACTTAGGCTTAAGTGACTTTTCCTAAGTTTTTTGGCTTAATTCATCGTTTAGCCATCAATTCACCCTTATTTCTCCATATTGTTCCCTATTTGTGCATGACTATAGTCTACAGGAACACATAGACTACTAAGTTACTCCCTGGTGGCCTACTCTTAGGAACGGGACATCACAGTCCTCCCTTCTTGAGATTGTTTGTCCCCAAGAAACATCAATCCTGGGTTCTGCAAGATATGCTCTCCCTCCCATGTTGCATGCTCCAATTGAAGACCCCTCCATATAACCAAGTACTCCCCGATGATCCTTCTCCTCAATCTATGCTCTCTCTGCTCTAGTACCTCCTCTAGCACTAGCTTCAAGTGACCCTCCTCATCCAAGGGTGGCAACTCCTCTGAAATACTAACCTGTTGTCCCATGACCTTTTTAAGGCAAGATACATGAAAGACGTTATGAATCCTTCTACCCTCTGGTAGCTCTAGATCATATGCCACCTCACCTATCCTCCTGATGACTCTGTATGGCACGTAAAACTTCGTCTTCAGCTTCTCTGCTCTTCTCCTTTTCAAGGAGAACTGTCCGTATGGCTGTAATCATAGAAAAACCAAATCCCCTACCTCAAAATTGCACTCAACTCTATTCTGGTCTGCATATATCTTCTGTTGGTTATGAGCCGATTGCAAGTTCTCCTTCACTGATTGAAGAATCCTCTGACTCTCCTCCACCTAGTCTTTGTCCCTTGGGACCC
Organism: Picea mariana; assembly: GCA_032191745.1. Lineage (NCBI taxonomy): Eukaryota > Viridiplantae > Streptophyta > Pinopsida > Pinales > Pinaceae > Picea > Picea mariana. Next base: position 169,223 of record JASDQU010435727.1, read on the forward strand.
TGCTGTCCCCAAACATAGTCTCCATAAAGGAGGGTTCATCATATCCATACAATTCCCTGAATAGTGACATCCTGATAGACATATGGTAAGTTGTGTTGTATCACTACTCACCCATATGTAACCATCTCACTCATGTGCGTTGTTTCCCCCCCACATAGTTCCTCAGATGCCCCTCCACTCATTTGTTGATGATCTCTGTCTATCCATATGTCTCTAGGTGGTAGCTAGTACTCGTATCTAGCTCTGTGCCTGTCAACCTGAAAATATCCTTCCAAAATGCGTTGATGAAGCGCCCATCTCTATCACTATCTATCTGCCTAGGTAGCCCATGCAACGGGAATACCTCCCTGAAAAAAAACTCTGCTACCTGTATGGACTTGTAGTCTGTGGGTATGTAGAAGAAGTGTGAAAATTTGGTCAGCCTGTCGACCAACACAAATATACAGTCCCTGCCCTGCACTCTAGGAAGGCCTGTAATGAAATCCAAGGAAATGATCTCCCATTTCTTCTCTAGAATGGGTAGATGTTGTAGCAGCCTTGCGGGGTGTGTCTGCTTGGACTTGTTCTGCTTACAAGTTGTTCACTCTCGGATGTGTTTCAACACATCATCCTTGAGACCCTTCCATGAGAATCTCTCCCTAATATGCCTATAGGTTTTGAAGTACCTCTGATGCCCTGCTGTAGGCCAATCATGACACAACTTCAGAATTTTCCCCTTTAGGGTAGATTCTAGAACCAAGTAGATCTAGTCCTTGTAGAAAATGACATCATCAAGAACCCGATATCTATCATCAGTCACCTGTCCATCCATCACCTCACAAGAAAATTTGTTTTTGGAGTACTCCATGAACAAATGATCTTTCCAATATACAAATGTCCATCATCGAACATCTTATTGGCCTCCTGGACAAGGCATCTGCTACGATATTCCTTTTCCCCTTAATATACTAAATGTAAAATTCAAAGGATTAGATCTTTGAGACCCACTTCTGATGTCTCTCGCTGAGGTCTTTTTGATCAAGAAAATACTTGAGACTATTATGATTAGTCTTCACTACAAATATGTTTCCTACCAGATACTGCCTGAATTTGGTTAAGGCATGCATGATTGCTAGCATTTCCTTGTCATAAATAGGATAGAGTATCTCTGACTCATTGATATTTCTTCTCTCAAACACAATGGGGTGGCCCCCTGTATCAAAACTTCTCCAATCCCCACCCCTTATGCGACGCACTCTAAAACAAATGACTGCGATAAGTCTAGAAGGGATAGAATAGGGCATGTGCTCACAATGTCCTTCATTTTGTTGAATGTCTGTTGTGACTCCTCTATCCAACGGAAAGAACCCTTCTTGGTCAAGTATGTGAGTGGTGCTCCCAACTATGAAAATCCCTTCACGAACCGCCTGTAGTAACTTCATAACCCAAAGAATCATTTTAGCTCAGTGAGGTTCTTGGGCGTCGGTCAATCCAAAATGGCCCTGATCTTTTCCTGATGAACTTGTACTCCCTGCTCATTGATGATATACCCCAAGTACATCAGTTCTCTCATGCCAAATTCACATTTGGACTCCTTGGCATATAATGATTGTGTGTACATAATATCCAAGAAATCCCCCAAATGTGCCAGATGCTCATCCCATGTCTTGTTGTAGATCAATATATCATCAAAGAAAACCAGAAGGTACTTCCTCAACTGTACTCTAAATATGTGGTTCTTATAATACTGGAAAGTGGTTGGTGCATTGGTCAATCCAAATGGAATGACCAAAAACTCAAAGTCTTTGAAATGGCATCGAAAAGTTGTCTTCTCAATGTCTTTCTCCCTGATGTTGATCTGATGGTATCCCGATCGTAGATCAATATTTGTGAAGAAGACTACCCCATGTAACTCATCCATCAACTCATCTATGCAAGAAATTCTTTGATTTCTTTCCAAATTTCATCCTTAAATTTCTTGGGGTACCTATAGGGTGCTGTAATAATCAGTGTAGCCCCTAACTCTAACTCAATCATGTGCTCAAAACCCCTGTCTAGCAGTCTCTATGGTGGTATCAGCCCAAATACTGGCTCATAGTGACCCAAAAGCTCTGTGATCTGTGGATGGTACTACTCCCTACCCTCTGAGTCCTTTTGCATGGTGATCAAACACTCTACTACATAAGCCACATCACTGTGATGAAAGTTCCACTCCATCCTATTTGTCGATACTGTTCGAGGTGCCCCTATAGACATGCCGCTCAGCACAACTCTCGATCCACTAGCATCTCTGAAGCTCATGTTCAATGTATGATAGTTGAACCCAATCTCCCCCAATGAATATAACCACTGTACCCCTAACACGACATCAATATCTGATAGCTCAACTACATAGAATGTGTCAGTGAGGGTGTAGTTGCCTAGTTTGACCTCTAGGTTAGGGATCATGTCCAAGCATGTCATCGTGTATCCATCTGCCACTTCTACATGGAATCCCTCAAACTCCTTCATGTGTAACCCCTTACTAGCCACTAAGGATGCATTTATGAAGTTGTGGGTGGCCCCACCATTAACTAGCGTTTTCATGCATTGCCCTTATATAAGGCCCTTGAACCTGAGAGTGTTGTACTTGGGTACTCCTGAAAGGGTGGCTATGGTTCCCCCTTTCACCTCTCTACAAGGTTTTTCCTCCTCCTTGGGCTCTGCCCTTGTCGGTATCTGAGGTTTCTTCGAATGCTTCTCTGGCTCATGAGTGTTCTCAGTCTTTGAATCACTGTCTGTCGGTGCCTCAATATCTCCGTCCTCCTCCTCACTTCCTGATTCCACTTCAATATAGTGGATCTATCCCTCTCCCATGCATCTATGCCCTAGGACCTAATGGTCTCTACAAGAGAAGAAAAGCTTCTTCCTCATCGACTCCCGTCTCGTATCATCATCCAACTTGGACTTTCCCTTCCATTCCCTTTCAGGATTCTTCTAATCCTTGTCTCTCTCTACTACAAATGTTTTATTAAAGGGTTTAGTTTTTGGCATGGAGTATGCCAAGTCTCTAGTGCGTCGGATGGCATCCTGCAAGGTATGAGACTGGTAGGCCTTCACCCATCCTCTCAAGGGTTTTGTGAGACCTTCTATGAATAACATGACCAACCAGGGCTCAGATATGTTTTTCATTGCCACTGCTACCCTCTAAAACTCTAAGATGAATGCCTCTTTTGTGCCAGTTTGTCTCAACTAGGCTAGATCTCTAAAATGGATCTCTGGATCCCTCTTGTGAAATCTATCCATGAGTATCTCTATGAACTCTCTGTAGGAGGTGATGCGACTATGACCCAATGTCACCAATCTGTGATACCACCACTCATGTGCATCACCCTCTAAGTGTAATGTCCTAAAACTGATGGCCTCTGATTCAGTCATCTGGTTGAGCTTATAGTAGGAGTCTAGTTTCTGTAACCAAGCTCTGGTGGTGCATTTGGATGATCCGTCAAAATAAGATATGGTGATTTTACCAACTTTTCAGATGAAATCAATGTTATGCCCCTGTTGCTGCTGCTACTGTGGCCCTCCCCTTTGTGGCTCTCTGGGGCAGTTTTTGAGTCCGAGTCCACAATAATCGACTAAGGTCATATCCTGATGGAAGTCATGGCCCAATGCTGCATACTCCCTATGATACTCTGCAATGTCCTTTGAATGAGTGGGTGGTCTATGTGCTATCAACATTTGTGCTGCTACCGAGAGTGCCCTTTGGAAACTAAGAAAAAATGGTTGAGGAATCCTACTTGCAGAGGTGTATGTGCAAGTGGGTGACTGGGGTCTACTTCCTTCCCCTAAGTTCCCCTATACTACATGTGGGGCTTGGGTGCTTGGAATATCCACTATATCCAATATATCGGCCACATGAGCCAAGGACTATGACATGGTCCACTGACTAGCTAACATATCACTAATAACTTGCATGAATGTTGCCTCTGGTTCCATGGGGGCCTTACCACTGCCCTCTGGTCACTCATATCTATCTCCTATACTCCTCTCTGCTTCATTCTCTGTCCTTCTCTTTGCTTCTTTTTGTGCCTCTTCCTCTTCCTCTAAACTGGGAGGGAAAGGAGGAAATTTAGGCCTTCTTTCCTTATGCCTATTGTAAGTGACATATTCATCACCTATGTGCTCTCAGCCATCTAGTTCTTTTACTGTATTCATTGTATTTAGTCACAGGATGGTATGACTAAAGATCTAATACCACTAAAATATCCCTGATCCCATTGATTAGGATATTTACTACTGATCTAGGGTTTTGTCTCGCAGATCTGATACACTAGGGGTTTCTAAGTGCATTTTATCTACAGATATGATACTCTGGTGGTTTCTAAATGTGTTTTATATGTGTGTCTGAGATGTTTATGGTTATTTCATGTGCATGTTGTATATTTATGGTTTAAACAACATATAGAGGATGCATGCAGAAATAAAGAACATCAACTGGCAATAATATGTATTATGCGACTCAAGCATGGAAATACAATAACATACTAGAAATGTAGAGTATATTTGTCATTTAGATCTCAAGGATTGTCACTAGAATACAAAAAAATAGCATAAAAATACTCGTGATTAGAAGATGAAGGAAGATCTGATGCATGCACGGATAGATCGACAAAATAGGTGATTCTGGAGAAGTATGATAATCGATATGAACTGGAAAACTCATCTGGAAGGATAGATCCAATAGAATGAGATGGAAAATGCTCCAATATAAGCGCCCTAGACTCTAGAATAAAATGGATGAGTGCCATATGTCAGATATGTTCTTTGAGGCATTGGATCTCGACCCCTAGGGGGTTTTTGCACCTCCTAGGACACTGGATGCGTCCAAAATGATTCCACCATCAGAATCAGTTGCTATAGGACTCAAAACAATTATCTTTCCAAATGAGAAACTAGGTCGGAAGGGTTTCCCTCGATATGCCCTGATGCTCCATTTGCAACCCCAAATGTCTTGCTAGAAGAGTTGTGCCTTAAATGGTTGGATGATGCGCCATGTAATATTCCACCATCATAATCAGATGGAAAGTGGCTCAATATAAGCACCTTGTCTAGATCTCAACTGGGTTAGAAGGAAACTGCAATCTGAGCTCAGACCTCATGTAGCTCCACAAACCCTCAATCTGACTTGTGCCCTCACTAGTTGAGTTGTGCACATTGCATTGGATACTCCTGAATAGCACGGTGAAATACCTAGATGGTATCTCAGATGGGCTAGGGCGTGTGTCTCAATACTGAAACTGATCAATGGTGGTGGATTCCTCCAGAAATCCACAAAACAGTAAAGTCGACTCTCTTCCTCCTCTAGGAACTCTCAACATCAAATCATAACAAGGCATAATGAGGACTTAGGTCAAATTCCTCCCTTTATACCATTCCCAATTTAATTCATCATTGACCTCACTTAAGCTAGGCGCTTTTCCTCCTAAGGTGAATAATTAATTAATTAAGTCCCCCTTTAGAACCTTTTCATTCTAATTCTTTGTTGACTTAGGCTTAAGTGACCTTTCCTAAGTTTTTTGGCTTAATTCATCGTTTAACCATCAATTCACCCTTATTTCTCCATATTATTCTCTGCTTGTGCTTGACTATAGTCTACGGGAACACATAGAATACTAAGTCACTCCCTGTTGGCCTTCTCTTGGGAATGGGACATCACACCCAAGAGGAGGCAAGTACATTGAGTGTAGTAGTCATGAGTTCAATGTCTTCTACTGGATCTCCAATGGCCGATAACTGGTACTTGATGTACGAGATCCTCATAAAATAGTTGGCTATTATTTATGAGTTTTTCATTGTCACATTTCTGAGTTGATTCCTTACAGTAAGATTTCAACTGGTTTTCTTACGTTCTTAAAGTCTAGATAGGGAATCAAATATTTCCTTCATTGTCTTCAATTCTGATAGATTATGTATCAGATGATCCTTTATTGAGTCTATCAAGATCCTCTTGGCCTTGACCTCATTCTTCCTGAACTTTTCTTTGACATCTTCTTATTTTGTTTCTAGAATCATCTTCTTGATATGATCCAATAACTCATTATATTCTATAATGAGGAGAAATTTTTTCGTCAAGAATATGAAGTGATCCCCTCCATCCAATCTATCTTCAACTCTCATGTTGGTTGACATTTTCATTGGTAGAAATCCTAGCTCTGAAAAAATTTGATTTTTTAAACTTCACCAAACTGGACACTGAGGGTTGAAGGGGGTTCACTAGGGTAGGGCACAATTCTCTGTGAAATAATTATCCCCAATAGCCTTAGGATAGTTCTCAATGAGATTGATAAAGTATTTCAGTACAACTACAAGGTACTACAATGATCTTCCTTCTAGTGGTCAAACTCTTCGAAAGGTAACCATCTATGATACCATGTTAGATTTTATTTATTTACAGAGCATTAGAGTTACCAATTTTCTTTTACTTCTTTAAAATTAGCTTATATGTATCATGTACTTAGAAATAATAACATAAACAAGAGACAAAAGAACACTAGAGATTTATCCTAGGAAAACCCAACAACCATTCTTAGACATATTTTGTTCACAAAGAAATTCCAATCATGAACCAATAAATAACCCTAGAACAAATCCTAGCTCAAGTTACAACCATAAATACCACCCCATCTATAGCAGCAACACAATACCAAGGTAGCACACCTTTTCCAAGAGTAGTGTACAAGAGAGAAATACTAGAAAGAATGAACAAGAAGAATCTTTGTCAATGTGGTTGTTGCGTCACTCTCCATAAGAATTGCACCTTAATTTTTTTTATATGAGAGAGTGAGATTGAATGTGTCCAAATGAGATAAGGCACCTCCTATTTATAGTCTTCTTGTCCTTTTTACTAGACCAACTTCTCTTTTGGGAAGGTGTCACTTCTTTGTTCTTTATTCTTCTAGGTCGAATTTCCTTCTAGGGTATTCCACATCTGTTCAAAGGTTCTCTTGCTTATGTAATCATCTTCTTGTCTAAGAAAGGTAATCTAGGAGGGAATGCATGATTCAATTTATTTTTGGCATGAAATAAGAGAAGATATATAATAAATAAATGTGCAGAGATATATCGTATATCCAATAATACAACCTATATGTATCAGATATATAACCATATGTTACAAGGAAAATCTCTCTATGGCACAGGGTAAACCACAATAGAAGGAATGACATGCAGAAATAAACTCTAATCCCAACTATGCTATATAAATTAAAATGATAACAAGAAAAGATCAAGAGCCTACCTCATCTAGACATTCGATGAAGACCACCTTTGAGCATGCAACTCAAAGATTTATACCTGCAACTTGTCATCAACAACCAAGATACGCAAGAATATGGTGATAATCTATAATTTTATCATATAGAATAACATAATCCATTAACATACATGACAAATACTCCCATGGAATAACAATTTAAATATTTGCAACATATCAATTGGACAAGAAAATAGTATCTCTATTAA
>JASDQU010435727.1:181063-203047 GCA_032191745.1 Picea mariana
CCAATTGTACCACATAGTTACCTCAACATGTGTTTTCCTATCATCCAATGTACATGTCTCAGTTCAACCATGTACTGAATCAAGGCATTCACTATAAAACATATGTCTGGCCTGGTGTTAACCAGGTACATCAAGGATGTAATCCATTGTTTGTACATCATGGGATCCACCAAATATGAAGATGAATCACTCAGAAGCTTCATATTTATCATCATGGGTGTGGCCATGGACTTGTATTCCATCATCCCAAATCTCTACAGGATCTCAACAATATATTTTCCTTGGCTAAGGAAAATATCATATGATCTCTGTCACACCTCCCATCCCAAGAAGTAATGCATCAGACCTAGATCCTTCATCTTGAAATCTGAAGCAAGCTCTCTTTTGCACCCAACTATGAGCTTCTCATCTCCTGTCAGAAATAGGTCATCCACATATAGAACCAACATCAATGAGAAACCATTCTCAACCTTATAGCAAAGCTTGGGGTCCACATCACTCTTAGTAAATCCAAAGTTCAATGGGTATTTATCTATCCTTGCATACCATACCCTTGGTTCCTACTTCAATCCGTACAAGACCTTCTTCAATATGTAAACATGGGACTCTTTTCCATGGATCACAAAACCTTGTGGTTTCTCTATGTACACTTCTTCCTATATTACACCATTCAAGAAGGAAGTCCTTACATCTATTTGGTGTAATTTCCATCCCATTGTGGAGGCAATCGCAATAATCGATCTGATGGAAGTGTACTTTTCTATAGGATAAAATGCCTCATCGTAGTCTTCTCCCTCTTTCTGGGAGATTCCTCTAGCCACAAATATTTCCTTGTACTTATATATGCTACCTTTTGCAAGATGCCTAATCTTGTAGATCCATTTGGAAGTCATTATTGACTTCCCTTTTGGTCTTGGAACCACCTCCCACACATTATTCTTCATGATGGATTGATACTCCTCCATCATGTCTTCTCAACATATTATTTAAAGGTGAAAGGCTATGAATCAATGATGTTTCTCATCAGTGTCACATAGATGGAAAAATTATGTGGTCTCTTGATCTCTCTAAAATATCCTTTGGGAGCTATATGTCCTTCTGCTTCCTGTAAGGTTTTCTGAAGCCAAGCTGGTCTCTTCTTTTTGACTAGTGGATTTGCATGTCTCTAGGAATCTACCATCTCATTTTGAACTTCTGGAAAGGGTTCCTCTGGTGTAGAGTCATGCATGATTGCTTATCTTAGAGCTTGTTGCTCCTCTCAGTCCTCATACATGTGAGGCTCCCTTGATATCATGAAGGATTCATATACATCAAATGTTACATCCCAAATAATATCAATATGTAAAAAAGTGCATGGGTAGGCCTTGGTCATGGATCATCACTTTCTTTGCTTCTACAATGGCTCTGTTCTTTCTTTCTGCAACCCCATTTTGATGGGGGTTGTAGGGAGTTGTTATCTCCCCATTAATCCTTTCTTATTTGAAAAATTATTTAAACTTCGTTGAGGTGTACTCACCTCCATTATCATATATAAAAACTTTAATCTTACTTTTGAAGATATTTTCAACCAAATCCTTGAATTCCTGAAACTATTGAAGACTTCATCTTTTTCTTTCAAGAAGTAGATCCATGTCTTTCGAGAATAGTCGTCTATGAAAAATACATAGTATATAAAGTTTTCTAAGGATGGCACCATCATTTGTCCACATACATCGAAGTGTATGATTTCCAAAATACCCTTGGACCTCCTATCACTTCCAGTAAAGCTTCCCTTGACATTTTTTCCAAGTTCATAACCTTTGTATACTCCATCACGTTCTACCTGAATATCGAGTAGACCTATAACAATATTTCCCAATATAGGTAGTTATCTATAGTTTATGTGAGCAAGTCTTAGGTTCCATAGCTCACTTGAGATAAAACTTTTGTGTACAAGGGTTTTCTCTTAGTGTCCCTTCAATTTATATATTCTTCCCTCTTAGACACCAATCACAGTAGGTGTATCAATGCTTGAATTCTTGAGCCATAGAATAAATCCATCCACAAAATATATCATAAAACCTTTATTTTCTAAAGAAGAGATGGAAAGTATATTTTTATTCAAGTTTTGTACAAAGAAAATATCCATAATTAATAGATGGTTACTTGAGTCAAGTTGTAGGGAAGCTTCTCCAATACCTTTGACTGCATGCTTGGAATCATCCCCAAGATCCACTTGAAGGGATGAGCTATTTTCTGTCATATTTGATAGAGAATTTATCGATCTGGTGATGTGCTTGGAAGCACCGCTATCTATGAGCCAAGTGTCACTCCCTTGACTGATGGTTCTTGTGAGTGTTGAAACAAATACAAATTATTAATCCTTTGACTTGTGTTCTCTAGATTTTGTTGTATGTGCATGGTGCTTCTTCTTCTTTCCATTTTCATGTTTATGAGAGAATTGTGAGGAATAATGTCCCATCTTCTTGCAAGTGTAGCATTTGATATTTGACGCATCCTTTATATGGCATGATTTCTAAGACTTCTTTGGGCTAGATTCTTATCTTTCCTTTCAATTCTTCACTTGGTCAACAAGTGTCTGATTTTCATCATCGTTAATCTTTTCTGATTTGGATATCAACCTAGATTCCTCTTGGGTGAAGACTTTCCATACCTTATTGAAATTGGGAAATTTTCTTTTGGAAAAAATCCCTTCAATAAATGGATCCCAATGAAATATCATTGATCCCTCTAATCTGGATATTTATTATTGATCTAGGGTTCTGTCTTGCAGATCTGATACATTGGGGATTTCTGAGTGCATTTTATTTGCAGATTTGATACTCTGGGGGCTTTTGAATGTGTTTTATATGTGTGTCTAAGATGTTTATGGTTATTGCATGTGAATGTTATATATTTATGGTTTAAAAAACATATAGAGGATGCATGTAGAAATAAAGAACATCAACTACCAATAATATGTATTACACGACTCAGGCATGGAAGTACAATAACATACTGGAAATGTAGAGTATAGTCATTAGTTATATCTCAAGGATCATCACTGGAATACAAGAAAATAGCATAAAAATTCCCATTATCAGAAGATGAAGGAATATTTGATGCATGTACAGATAGATCAACAAAATAGACGATTTTAGAGAAGTATGGTAACCTCTACAAACTGGAAAACTCGTCCGGAAGGATAGATCTGATGGAATGAGATTTAAACTGCTCCAATAGAAGCACCCTAGCCTATAGACTGAAATGGATGAGTGTCATATGTTAGATCTGGTCTCTGAGGCATTGGATCTCGACCCCTGGGGGGTTTGCGCACCTCCTGGGACATTGGATTCTTCCAAAATGATTCCACCAATAGAATCAACTTCTATAGGACTCAAAATTATCATCTCACCACATGAAAAACTAGGTTGGAAGGGTTTCCCTAGATCTGCCCTGATGCTCTGTCTATAACCCCAAATGTCCTGCCGGAAGAGTTGCGCCCTAAATGGATGGATGATGCACCCTACAATATTCCACCATCATAATTTGATGGAAAGTGGCTCAATATAAGCATCCTGGATGGATCTCAACTAGCTCAGAAGGAAACTGTAATCTGAGATCGGACCTCGTGCAACTCCACAAACCCTTAATCTGACTTGTGCCCTCACTGGCTGAGTTGCACACATTGCACTGGATACTCCTTAATAGCACGGTGAAATACTTGGATGATATCTCCAATGGGCTAGGGAATGTCTCTTAACACCGAAACTGATCAATGGTGGTGGTTTCCTCCATAAATCCACAAAACAGTAAATTTGACTCTCTTCCTCCTCTGGGAACTCTCAACATCAAATCATAACAATGCATAATGAGGAATTAGGTAAAATTCCTCCCTTTATACCATTCCCAATATAATTCACCATTGACCTCACTTAATCTAGGCACTTTTCCTCCTAAGGTGAATAATTAATTAATTAAGTCCCCCTTTAGCACCTTTTCATTCTAATTCTTCATTGACTTAGGCTTAAGTGACTTTTCCTAAGCTTTTTGGCTTAATTCATCGTTTAGCCATCAATTCACCCTTATTTCTCCATCCTGTTCCCTAATTGTGCATGAATATAGTCTACAGGAACACATAGACTACTAAGTTACTTCCTGGTGGCCTACTCTTGGGAACGGGACATCACAGTCCTCCCTTCCTGAGATTGTTTGTCCTAAAGAAACATCAATCCTGGGTTCTGCAAGATATGCTCTCCCTCCCATGTTGCATGCTCCAATTGAAGACCCCTCCATCTAACCAAGTACTCCCTGATGATCCTTCTCCTCAATCTATGCTCTCTCTACTCTAGTACCTCCTCTAGTACTAGCTTCAAGTGACCCTCCTCATCCAAGGGTGGCAACTCCTCTGAAATACTAACCTATTGTCCCATGACCCTTTTAACGCAAGAGACATGAAAGACATTATGAATCTTTCTACCCTCCGGTAGCTCTTGATCGTATGCCACCTCACCTATCCTCCTGATGACTTTGTATGGCACATAAAACTTCGACTTCATCTTCTCTGCTCCGCTCCTTTTCAAGGAGGACTATTCATATGGTTGTAATCACAGAAAAACCAAATCCCCTACCTCAAAATTGCACTCAACTCTATTCCGGTCTGCATATATCTTCTGTTGGTTATGAGTCGACTGCAAGTTCTCCTTCACTGATTGAAGAATCCTCTGACTCTCCTCCACCCAGTCTTTGTCCCCCGGGACCCTGCTGTCCCCAAACACAGTCTCCATAAAGGAGGGTGCATCATATCCATACAATGCCTTGAATAGTGACATCTTGATAGAAATATGGTAAGTTGTGTTGTAGCACTACTCACCCATATGTAACCATCTCACTCATGTGTGTTGTTTCCCCCCCATATAGTTCCTCAGATACCCCTCCACTCATTTGTTGATGATCTCTGTCTGTCCATATGTCTCTGGGTGGTAGCCGGTACTCATATCTAGCTCTGTGCCTGTCAACCTGAAAATCTCCTTCCAAAATGCGTTGATGAAGCACCCATCTCTATCACTAACTATCTTCCTAGGTAACCCATGCAACCGAAATACCTCCCTGAAAAAAAAATCTGCTACCTGTATGGCCTTGTAGTCTGTGGGTATGTAGAAGAAGTGTGAAAATTTGGTTAGCCTGTCGATCGACACAAATATACAGTCCCTACCCTACACTCTAGGAAGGCATGTAATGAAATCCATGGAAATGCTCTCCCATTTCTTCTCTGGAATGGGTAGATGTTGTAGCAGCCCTACAGGGTGTGTCTGCTCAGACTTGTTCTACTTACAAGTCGTTCACTCTCGAATGTGTTTCAACACATCATCCTTGAGACCCTTCCATGAGAATCTCTCCCTAATATGCCTATAGGGTTTGAAGTACCCCTGATGCCCTGTTGTAAGCCAATCATGACACACCTTCAGAATTTTCCCCTTTAGGGTAGATTCTGGAACCAAGTAGATCCAGTCCTTGTAGAAAATGACATCATCAAGAACCCGATATCTATCATCAGTCACCTGTCCATCCATCACCTCAAAAGAAATTTTTTTTTTGGAGTACTCCACCAACAAATGAGCTTTCCAATATGTACAAATGTCCATCATCGAACATCCTATTGGCCTCCTGGACAAGGCATCTACTACGATATTCCTTTTCCCCTTAATATACTCAATGTAAAATTCAAAGGATTAGATCTTTGAGACCCACTTCTGATGTCTCTCGCTGAGGTCTTTCTGATAAAGAAAATACTTGAGACTATTATGATTAGTCTTCACTACAAATATGTTTCCTACCAGATACTGCCTGAATTTGGTTAAGGCATGCATGATCGCTATCATTTCCTTGTCATAAATAGGATAGAGTATCTCTGACTCATTGATATTTCTTCTCTCAAACACAATGGGGTGGCCCCCTACATCAAAAATGATCCAATACCCACCCCTGATGCGTCGCACTCTAAAACAAATGACTGCGATAAGTGTGGAAGGGATAGAACAGGGCATGTGCTCACAATGTCCTTCATTTTGTCGAATGTCTGTTGTGACTCCTTTGTCCAATGGAAAGCACCCTTCTTGGTCAAGTATGTGAGTGGTGCTCCCAACTATGAAAATCCATTCACGAACCGCCTATAGTAACTTCATAACCTAAAGAGTCATTTTAGCTCAGTGAGGTTCTTGGGCATCGGTCAATCCAAAATGGCCCTGATCTTTTCCTGATGAACTTGTACTCCCTGCTCATTGATGATATACCCCAAGTACATCAGTTCTCTCATGACAAATTCACATTTGGACTCCTTGGCATATAATGACTGTGCCTACATAATATCCAAGAAATCTCCCAAATGTGCCAGATGCTCATCCCATGTCTTCTTGTAGATCAATATATCATCAAAGAAAACCAGAAGGTACTTCCTCAACTGTACTCTAAATATTTGGTTCTTGTAATACTGGAAAATGGCTGGTGCATTGGTCAATCCAAATGGAATGAACAAAAACTCAAAGTGTCTGAAATGGCATCGGAAATTTGTCTTCTCAATGTCTTTCTCCCTGATGTTGATCTGATGGTATTCCGATCGTAGATCAATATTCGTGAAGAAGACTACCCCATGTAACTCATCCATCAACTCATCTATGAGTGGAATAAGGTACCGATTCTTGATTATTTTCTTGTTGAGCTCTTTGTAATCGATGCACATCTGTAATGTGCCATCCTTATTTAGTACCAGAATGACTGAAGATGCAAAAGGACTCATGTTGGGCCTGATGTGCCCTATAGCAAGAAATTCTTTGATTTCTTTCCCAATTTCGTCCTTAAATTTCTTGGGGTACCTATAGGGTGCTGTAATATTCAGTGTAGCCCCTAACTCTAACTCAATCATGTGCTCAAAACCCCTGTCTAGCGGTCTCTCTGGTGGTATCATCCCAAATACTGGCTCATACTGACCCAAAATATCTGTGATCTGTGGATGGTACTGCTCCCTACCCTCTGAGTCCTTTTGGATGGTGATCAAACACTCTGCTACATAAGCCACATCACTGTTATGAAAGTTCCACTCCATCCTCTTTGTCGATACTGCTCAGCATAACTCTCAATCCACTGGCATCTCTGAAGCTCATGTTCAATGTATGATAGTTGAACCCAATCTCCCCCAATGAATAGAACCACTGTACCCCTAACACGACATCAATATCTGATAGGTCGACTACATAGAATGTGTCAGTCAGGGTGTAGTTGCCTAGTTTGACCTCTAGGTTAGGGATCATGTCCAAGCATGTCATCATGTATCCATATGCCACTTCTACATGGAATCCCTCAAACTCCTTCATTTGTAACCCCTTACTAGCCACTAAGGACGCATCTATTAAGTTGTGGGTGGCCCCACCATTAACTAACATTGTCATGCATTGCCCCTATATAAGGCCCTTGAACTTGAGAGTGTTGTACTTGGGTACTCCTGAAAGGGTGGCTATGGTTCCCCCTTTCACCTCTCTACGAGGTTTTTCCTCCTCCTTGGGATCTACCCTTGTCGGTATCTGAGGTTTCTTCAAATGCTTCTCTGGATCATGAGTGTTCTCAGTCTTTGAATCATTGTTTGTTGGTGCCTTAATATCCTCGTCCTCCTCCTCACTTCCTGATTCCACTTCAATGTAGTGGATCTATCCCTTTCCCATGCATCTATGCCTTGGGACCCAATGGTCTCTATAAGAGAAGCAAAGCTTCTTCCTCATCGACTCCCGTCTCGTATCATCATCCAACTTGGACTTTCCCTTCCATTCCCTTTCAAGATTCTTCTAATCCTTGTCTCTCTCTACTACAAATGTTTTAGTAAAGGGTTTAGTTTTTGGCATGGAGTCTGCCAAGTCTCTAGTGCGTCAGATGGCATCCTACAAGGTATGAGGCTGGTAGGCCTTCACCCATCCTCTCAAGGGTTTTGTGAGACCTTCTATGAATAGCATGACCAACCAGGGCTTGGATATGTTTTTCAATGCCACTGATACCCTCTAAAACTCTAAGATGAATGCCTCTTTTTTGCCAGTTTGTCTCAACTAGGCTAGATCTATAAAATGGATCTCTGGATCCCTCCTGTGAAATATATCCATGAGTATCTCTGTGAACTCTCTGTAGGAGGTGATGCAACTGTGACCCAATGTCACCAATCTGTGATACCACCACTCATGTGCATCACCCTCTAAGTGTAAGGTCCCGAAACTGATGGCCTCTGATTCGTTCATTTGGTTGAGCTTATAGTAGGTGTCTAGTTTCTGTAACCAAGCTCTGGCGATGCATTTGGATGATCCGTCAAAATAAGATATGGTGATTTTACCAACTTTTCGGATGAAATCAATGTTATACCCCTATTGCTGTTGCTACTGTGGCCCTCCCCTTTGTGGCTCTCTGGGGTGGTTTTTGAGTCCGAGTCCACAATAATCGACTAAGGTCATATCCTGATGGAAGTCACGGCCCAATGTTGCATACTCCCTCTGATACTTTGCAATGTCCTTTGAATGAGTAGGTGGTCTCTATGCTATCAACATCTGTGTTGCTATCGAGGGTGCCCTTTGGAAACTAGGAAACAACAGTTGAGGAATCCTACTCGCAGAGGTGTATGTGTGAGTGGGTGACTGGGGTCTACTGCCTGCCCCTGAGTTCTCCTATACTACCTGTGGGGCTTGGGTGCTCAGAATATCCACTATATCCAATATATCGGCCACATGAGCCAAGGACTGTGACATGGTCCACTGACTAGCTAACATATCACTAATAACCTGCATGAATGTTGCCTCTAGTTCCATGGGGGCCTTACCACTACCCTCTGGTCACTCATATCTATCTCCTATACTCCTCTCTTATTCATGCTCTGTCCTTCTCTTTGCTTCTCTTTGTGCCTCTTCCTCTTCCTCTAAACTGGGAGGGAAATGAGGAAATTTAGGCCTTCTTTCCTTATGCCTGTTGTAAGTGACATATTCATAACCTACGTGCTCTCAGCCATATGGTTATTCTACTGTATTCGTTGTCTTTAGTCACAGGCTGGTATGACTAAATCTCTAATACAACTAAAATATCTCTGATCCCGTTGATCAGGGTATTTACTACTGATCTAGGGTTCTGTCTCGCAGATCTGATATACTAGGGGTTTCTAAGTGCATTTTATCTATAGATATGATACTCTGGGGGTTTCTGAATGTGTTTTATATGTGTGTGTGAGAATTTTATGGTTATTTCATGTGCATGTTGTATATTTATGGTTTAAATAACATATAGAGGATGCATGCAAAAATAAAGAACATCAACTGGCAATAATATGTATTATGCGACTCAAGCATGGAAATACAATAACATACTAGAAATGTAGAGTATATTTGTTATTTAGATCTCAAGGATTGTCACTAGAATAAAAAAAATAGCATAAAAATACTCGTGATTAGAAGATGAAGGAAGATTTGATGCATGCACTGATAGATCGACAAAATAGGTGATTCCTGAGAAGTACGATAACCGCTATGAACTGGAAAACTCGTCCAGAAGGATAGATCCAACAGAATGAGATGGAAACTACTCCAATACAAGCACCCTAGCCTCTAGACTAAAATGGATGAGTGCCATATGTCAGATATGTTCTCTGAGGCACTGGATCTCGACCCCTGGGGGGTTTTTGCACCTCCTGGGACACTGGATGCGCCCAAAATGATTCCACCATAGAAATTAGTTTCTATAGGACTCAAAACAATTATATCACCAAATGAGAAACTAGGTCGGAAGGGTTTCCCCCGATATGCCCTGATGCTCCATCTGCAACCCCAAATGTCCTGCCAGAAGAGTTGTTCCCTAAATAGTTGGATGATGCACCATGCAATATTCCACCATCATAATCAGATGGAAAGTGGCTCAATATAAGCACCTTGTCTAGATCTCAACTGGGTCAGAAGGAAATTGCAATCTGAGCTCAGACCTAATGTAGCTCCACAAACCCTCAATCTGACTTGCGCCCTCACTAGTTGAGTTGTGCACACTGCATTGGATACTCCTGAATAGCACAGTGAAATACCTAGATGGTATCTCAGATGGGCTAGGGCATGTCTCTCAACACCGAAACTGATCAATGGTGGTGGATTCCTCCAGAAATCCACAAAACAGTAAAGTCGACTCTTTTCCTCCTCTAGGAACTCTCAACATCAAATCATAATAATGCATAATGAGGAATTAGGTCAAATTCCTCCATTTATACCATTCCCAATTTAATTCATCATTGACCTCACTTAAGCTAGGTGCTTTTCCTCCTAAGGTGAATAATTAATTAATTAAGTCCCCCTTTAGAACTTTTTCATTCTAATTCTTTGTTGACTTAGGCTTAAGTGACTTTTCCTAAGTTTTTTAGCTTAATTCATCATTTAACCATCAATTCACCCTTATTTCTACATATTATTCTCTACTTTTGCTTGACTATAGTCTACGGGGACACATAGGCTACTAAGTCACTCCCTGTTGGCCTTCTCTTGGGAATGGGACATCACACCCAAGAGGAGGGAAGTACATTGAGTGTAGTAGTCGCGAGTTCAATGTCTTCTACTGGATCTCCAATGGCCGATAACTGGTACTTGATGTACGAGATCCTCATAAAATAGTTGGCTATTATTTATGACTTTTTCATTGTCACGTTTCTGAGTTGATTCCTTACAGTAAGATTTCAACTGGTTTTCTTACGTTCTTAAAGTCTGGATAGGGAATCAAACATTTCCTTCGTTGTCTTCAGTTCTGATAGATTATGTATCAGATGATCCTTTATTGAGTCTATCAAGATCCTCTTGGCCTTGAACTCATTCTTCTTGAACTTTTCTTTGACATCTTCTTATTTTGTTTCTAGAAGCATCTTATTGATATGATCCAATAACTCATTATATTCTATACTGAGGAGAATTTTTTTCATCAAGAATATGAAGTTATCCCCTCCATCCAATCTATCTTCAACTCTCATGTTGGTTGACATTTTCGTTGGTAGAAATCCTAGCTCTGAAAAAATTTGATTTTTTAAACTTCACCAAACTGGACACTGAGGGTTGAAGGGGGTGCACTACGGTAGGGCACAATTCTCTGTGAAATAATTATCCCCAACAGCCTTAGGATAGTTCTCAATGAGCTTGATAAAGTATTTCAGTACAACTACAAGGTACTACAATGATCTTTCTTCTAGTGGTCAAACTCTTCGAAAGGTAACCATCTATGATACCATGTTAGATTTTATTTATTTACATAGCATTAGAGTTACCAATGTTCTTTTACTTCTTTAAAATTAACTTATATGTATCATGTACTTAGAAATAACAACATAAACAAGAAACAAAAGAACACTAGAGATTTGTCTTAGGAAAACCCAACAACCTTTCTTAGACATATTTTGTTCACAAAGAAATTCCAATCATGAACCAATAAATAACCCTAGAACAAATCCTAGCTCAAGTTACAACCATAAATACCACCCCATCTATAGCAGCAACACAATACCAAGGTAGTGCACCTTTTCCAAGAGTAGTGTACAAGAGAGAAATACTAGAAAGACTGAACAAGAAGAATCACTGTCAATGTGGTTGTTGCATCACTCTCCATAAGAATTGCACCTTAATTTTTTGTATATGAGAGAGTGAGATTGAATGTGTCCAAATGAGATAAGGAACCTCCTATTTATAGTCTTCTTGTCCTTTTTACTGGACCAACTTCTCTTTTGGTAAGGTGTCACTTCTTTGTTCTTTATTCTTCTAGGCCGGATTTCCTTCTAGGGTATTCCACATCTGTTCAAAGGTTCTCTTGCTTATGTAATCATCTTCTTGTCTAAGAAAGGTAATATAGGAGGGAATGAATGATTCAATTTATTTTTGACATGAAATAAGAGCAGATATATAATAAATAAATGTGCAGAGATATATCATATATCCAATAATATAACCTAGATGTATCAGATATATAACCATATGTTACGAGGAAAATCTCTCTATGGCACAGGGTAAACCACAATAGACAGAATGACATGCGGAAATAAACTCTAATCCCAAATGCTATATAAATTAAAATGATAACAAGAAAATATCAAGAGCCTACCTCATCCATACATTCGACGAAGACCACCATTGAGCATGCAACTCAAATCTTTATACCTGCAACTTGTCATCAACAACCAAGATACGCAAGCATATGGTGATAATCTATAATTTTATCATATAAAGTAGCATAATCCATTAACATACATGACAAATACTCCCATGGAATAACAATTTAAATATTTGCAACATATCAATTGGATGAGAAAACAATATTTCTATTAAAATAATCAACATAAGTGTATAGGTGACAAAATTCTGTGTCGATACATATCAGAACCAAGAAACTAAGTCCCTTCAGCTAGTCCTCCACCAAAGGAAATCTCATATAAAGGAGACAATGAGGTTCTCCATCAAAGAAGGAAGAGCTTGGGAGTTGAACAATGATTTCAAACTTTAAAGGATAAAGGGATGCAGACTCAATGTGAGGTGAAAATTTCTCTAGATTATATTTGCGCTCAAAAGTTGAATTATCTCCTTTCCACGACTTGGATATGGCTCAATTTATATCCTTCAAATGGAACTAAAGGGTCGATTCAAAACATTTCCAGTAAATGGAAGGTCAAGGATCATGGATCTCATGATGTGACATGGAAACCCAATTTATTTTTTAATTTTGAGCACCAAACTCGATTTATGTAGGCTGTAGTGGAGAAACCTACGTATACACTTGTTGTCTAACTAGCAGGGCACGTATATGTGGAAAAATGTTCTTTTTTGGATCTAGAAGGTAAAAAAGGGGACTTCAAGTCTGCATAAGGAAATGGAAAGGCCATCCAAGAAAGTTGCATGGGGTGAGGTAAAATTAGATATAATAGGTGCCCCCTAATCTATGAGGTCAGAGGAGTATCTGCAATGGCCGAAAAATATTATAATTCCCAAAAGTGGAGTAGTGGAGACTCAAATAGAAGTGATAGCTACTCATGAGAATATTACAATTCATAATGACTTTGTACACATGGATACCAATCAGAATTACACTCCATATCCATGTGGAAATATAACAAATAGTTGTTCATCGCCATGAATAATCAATACAAGGTAGACACATTCCATAGGTTGTCATAGTCAGGAAAAAGGCCCAGTGGAAAACCTAGTCTCAAAATAAATATGAAGATATTTGTATACAATGGAATACAATCTGATCTTCCATGATCACTGAAGTCATATAGGTATTGGTCCAATGAAAGACAACAACATAATAGGAATGTTGCTACTGTAAGTTGGAGGTCTTCTACATTATCCGTCGATGGTGCAAKTCTACATCATGTGAATAGAGGAGTTGATGTCGAACACAATGAATCTTTGTTTGATTACTGGTCATTAAGGTATATCGTTAACAAACGTGACACAACATACCGATGATGAAAGTAGGTATCAAGGCACCAAGTACATTATTAAAAGTGTAAATAAGGGTGTTGAGGTTGAACACTTGAAGAATCCATCGACCATGAGACATTGATATATTCCCAACTGTCGATGGTGGGATAACCTTCCACTGATGACTGCAAGCCTCTAGGTACTCATAGGACTCTAGGTCTTATTTATAGAATAGATTAGTTGAAGTCGATGGAAGGAGACCCGCTGAAAGGAGAGCATTAGGGAATTTCTCATCAGTCAGCATGAGGTACAAGGCAATAGCTTGATGATTATAAGGAGAATGGGTGAATAATATGTTCACGAACCAACGACCCTGTGCATATTTTGCATGCACTAGATGCAAGTAGTGCATGGAAAATACCCTCTTAATATCAACCAATAAGGAACACTAATGACAAAGGCAAGGAAACCACCAATAAGGATAATGGCATCCAAGACACTGCATGAATCCCAATGTGTGAATATATTTGTTCTTGTTGAACACAAGGAAAACCCCCCAGTCAATGACCAATGAGGAGATTTTTACTCTTGGGTTCAAGGTTACCTACCCATAATGAAAGTAGGACCAGGGTGCATGATAGGACTATAACTTCATGTGACTCTGAGACACACTGAGGGTATGGTCGACATCCAAAGTCTAGAGTTATGAGAATTGGTCGACATAGGCTTATAGACTTCCTTTGAACAAGAGCATGATACATATGGGAAATTCAAGAAGCATATACTTGATGATGAAAATTTGTGATGCAGGAGACATCGACAAACACTCCATAGGCACTGAAAGAGTAACTAGTCAGAGGAGTAAACTCTAAGTAACAAGCTGAGCTTCCTAAGGTCATGCTAAACCCAAACTTTGGATGACAGTGGACTCAAAAGTTTGTGCTATGTTCAAAGGTGACACAACTTCTGCTGATATAAGATAATATTCCTTTCTCGCCCATATTTTTTTGTTTTTTCATAGGCAAA
Organism: Picea mariana; assembly: GCA_032191745.1. NCBI lineage: Eukaryota > Viridiplantae > Streptophyta > Pinopsida > Pinales > Pinaceae > Picea > Picea mariana. The sequence goes on from JASDQU010435727.1 coordinate 195,523, forward strand.
TAAATTTTATGATACAAGAGAGGAAATGAGTGTCGCGGGTAAGAAACTATCTCCAAACAATGGAACATACATATGCTCAATGCAAGGAAGTGCATGCGGGGCATGGACACTCGGGGGAATGTTTCCTCTTAGGGTATAGGGTATCAAGATGCAAAGGATATAAACAAGGCTCTACTTGGCTATTGATGCAAATTGCTGAGGTAAGAGGCTTATAACGAGAAAGCAAGAACTGACAATAGGCTCAATACTACAAGAAGGAGAATGGAATGCAATTACAACTTAACTCCAAAGAATGTCATTTTTCATAAATTTATTCCCCTAGGCCTGGAAAAGTATAAAACAATACCCAGGACAACTCTTCTATCCAATGTTGACTAGAGTGTTCCTTTTTAGTAAATAGTCTACTTGGTCCAAAAAAAGGGTTAAAATTACACAAGATAAACATCCTTTCAAATCCATTTAATGAGCGTTAAAGGGACAAGTTCACTCCACAATCTTTTCTCTTTTGAGAGAGTTGGAAAAGAGATTAAACAAGACTCGGTGGGAGTCCCATAGGTGAAGTTCAGAATTCTTATTAGTAAGAATATGAGGTTTAGACGCAAATTCATATTAGAAATATAAGGAACTCTCAGTCCTATGGAATAACTTTTCCATGGGCACCAAATGGCATAAAGGTTCTAACTAGGGAACCCATGATTGGTAGGGTTCTACCACTCAATAATGACACTTCTAGTAGCAATAAGAAGGTTTTGTGTTGCTAATAAGTGGGTTCGTTCCTAAAGTATATAGACCAAAGTCATGGGATAATTCAATAATACAAAATGAAGTGAAAACCTATCCTATATGCGAGTGAAATAAAATACATTTCGAAGGCATGAACGAGCGATATGCCACTAGAAACTGCAAAAATTCCTAGACAAAACCACCAAAACCAACTCTTTCCACTGCATTATTAGTCCATAAGGTCAAAATATCAGCCTAAATTATATGAAATGGGTAAAAAAAATCTACTAATACTAAAAATATACCATTTTACCATACCATTTGATTTTTTTCACCCACATAGTGAATTTTAGGCCATTTTTTCCACGATCTTCAAGTGGCGATTGCGGGAGCTACGATCAACAAAATTAGAAACTGTCTGGACCAAGTAAGTCTCCTTCCCCTACTCTTCATTTTTGGTGGATTAAATTTAAAATTTAGTCCTGATCTTTTGAGTTTAAGAGGGGGCAACACCTAAACTAGGGTGTACATGGGTGATAGTTCATCAAGTTGTGTACATGGAGGCATGTACATGGGAAAAACAAAGCCTTCCCACGTATATGTGTCCCTACACATGACTGTTAATACTACAACCCACATACATGTCTGCAAACAAGTTTTTTTCAAAACATAACTCAAAAAATGGTTTTCCTTTGGAAAGATGGTGCTTGAATGGAGGGAGAGGTAGCATGAGGAGGTAGATGCAGTAGTGCAAAGGGATGCATGGGATAAATTTTCTTTGAAAAGGTGTAGCCTTTATAAATTTTTGGCTCTTAAAGGAATTATGGCTCAAGTGAGGTTACTCTAAATGCTTGTAAACTATTGGGATCTGAAGACAAGGGCCTTCAATATTGATGGGAAGCCATTGAGGATTGAATTCAATGACATATATTTCATTATATGATTATATTGTCGAGGCGAGGTAGTGAATCTCAAGGCCTAGTGGGATGGGGGTGGAATTCCCATGGAGGAATACATTTCCAACCACTCGGTTGCAGGGAAAGATAAAGTAAGGAGCCAACTCCCAATCAGGGTGATCAAGAACCTGAGTTTGAATATCTTCGTACTTGTTCTTACAAGAATTTTGGGGTCTTCCTCATTGCACTAGGATTTAAGGCCAATCATGTTCTATGTAGTGGAGTGTTTTCAACCCACTTTTTATGAATGGTGTACCTCATTGTTGAGTAACATGAAGAGCCAGCTGACGGATTAAAAACAAGGGAGAAAGAGAAACTTCGGGTTTGCATCCATATTTTGTAGTTTTTTCTTTGAGCAGGTTCCAGGTTTGAGCACTAGAGTAGAGATCATTCCACATGGACCATGCGATCCAACCATGTCACGGTGGATCGATGTGATTAGGAGACTAGGAGGTTGTAGGGTGCCAACCCCCTACAATTATGAGTTCTTTTTCTGGTGGCACCGATAGGTCATAGCCATTGACGACTACCATTATGTTGGGATCAAATAAAGAGGGGATCCAAATATTCCTTTGCCACCATATTTCTCTTACGGTGATATTGGTAAGAAAAGTTTTTATATATTTAATTTTTTTTTGTTTTTCAAAAAGAATAAAAACACAAATATTTTTGTATGGTGTCAAGTATTAACAATTGGTTTGTCATGCAGATGCAGGTCTGCAGTGACCATATGGGTTCCCATGACATTGATGGAGGATTTAGGGAAACGAGCATGCGGGAGGATTTGCAGAGAGAGAGCTTTAAAATGTATAGGGGAACATGTCCTTTTTGACACACATGATTCCTATGGTTCAGGTGGAGGATCTGCCAGAGGCTATGCAGTGACAGGTGGTTGGTGTGCCCTGTGCATGGGTGTGACTCTTCTAGTGTCTTGGAAATGTCATATTGTGCTATCATGATACACATATGGAACCACATGTGTAGATTCCATGGTCATATATATACCGACGATATATGTATTTTTAGGGTGTGAGCCCCATTTTATACTATGACACCATTTTTTGAGAAGATGAAATATAAAAAATTTGATCCTTGGCTTTACTTATATATGTTACAATGTGTACATGAATTGATGTTCTTTCTTTACTTTAGTTATGTGACAAATTCCAATATAAAACATAATTAGCATATGCATTAGATACATAATTAGAACTTCTAGGTATGTTATTATAAGGAAGAAAATCAAAATATCATTCCAAAAGTCATACCCGTAGTAATTGTCAGAGTAGAGTAGGGTCTCTCACATGGTAACTGTCATTTAATTGACATAAGACTAACTAGGAGTCCAGGAAAACCTCTAAATATTGAACACCATGTGAAATGGTGTTGAGTAATATTTCTATAATGGCATTATACTCAACCACATTATTCATTGATTGCTCCAGACGAACGCCACATGAAGACACCAATTGACCCTCAGGTGAGTAAATGAACCAAGCGGCGGAAGAAATGTTCCATGTATGATGTCTAGCACTGTCTGTGAATCCTAAATAAATTGAAGAATCTGTGGACATCTGCCAACCAAGGGAAAACTTGATAAGCAAGACAATGACACAAGAGAAAAGATGTATATACACTAACATATACTAGTATAAAAGGAGACACGGCTAAGGTTGAGGGATTAAGCGTAATATATTTTCAAGTAGAGATCATTTTTGGGCTCGTCAATCATATTCCCTTCATACTCCTCCAATTCATAGGCTTCTTTCTCTAAAACATGTCACATGATATAAGGACTGTGCCACATGGGGTTGAACTTGCCTGCCCCCAACTATTATTTGGCTTGGTCATATAGGAGAACCAATTCATCCTCAGAGTATTTCTGAGGATAGACATACCTATCATATTAAACCTTAACATGTCATTTATTTGCTTGGATAGTCGTAGAGGCATCTCGACGCTGCTCATCTAGATGCTCTAGGTGCACGAGGCATTATTCATGATCAGATGTGCTAGATAGGAGCTCAATTCCAGTTTAAGGGAAGGTATTTCTCATTCAATTGGAAGGATCAACCCCAAACCATGTACTAACTAAAAAGGAGAAAAACCGGTGGAATTTTTGACCAAGTTTTGATATGCCCAAAGTGCAGGGTAAAGCATTAGATGGTAGTTGGATTTACTCTAGCTAACAATTTTTCACAAGATGGTCTTGAGATATTTATTCACAGCCTTTACTTGTGCATTTTTCTAGGGATGATAAGGGGAATAATGGCCATGATTAAACCCAAATTTTGATTCAAACTCCTTCATCATTTCATTCTGAAAGCGATTGCAATGATTAGTGACAATATCCTTTGGGATTTCAAACCAGGATATAATTTGGTTGAAAATGAATAACTTTGTCACATTACCATTGTATTTGATGGTCGACATGGTATTTACCCATTTAGTGAAGTAATCCACGGCCACAATAATATGATGATGCCACCAAGCCAAAGATGGGTTAGATTCCATAAAATCCAACCCCCACTTAGTGAAGGGACCAACGGTGATGACTAGGTGAAGAGGGGTTGGTTGCGAGTGCATTTTGATGGATCATGTTGTCATTGATGCCAATGTTTTGATTGATTGATTTCAAGTGATTGATTGATGTCAAAGTATTGATTGATTGATGATTGATGTAATATAATATGTATTGTCCTTGATGAGAATGCATAGATGAAGATGGATCAATGATTTGTCATTGATATGATGAAGATGGATCAATGAGTTTTCATTGATACATGATGAATATGGATCAATCTGGTTTCATTGGTATATGATGCATTGTTGGAAAAATGTATATATGGCTCAGTATTGTCTTATCATGATTGATAAGGTGCACAAATGGATGAACTCCAAAGTGGTCCCCTTATGGTGAAATCCCTCATGGGAAGACGCTTTGTGGATTGAGTTATCCTATAAGAATGGTTGGAGGACCCATTCTCTCATTATTGTATTATCATGATTGATAAGGTGCATAAATGGATGAACTCCAAAGTGGTCCCCTTATGGTGAAAGCCCTCACGGGAAGGCGCTTTGCGGATTGAGTTATCCTAGAAGAATGGTTGGAGGACCCATGCTTGTATGTGGAATAATGAGATGAAGGACATTGAATTTTTCATGGAAACTATCCTAGATTTATATTTCTTGCCATTCCATTTCCGGTGTTATGTAGAACCACATAACTCCTCACGGTTAGAGAGTTATGGCCATGAGAAGTTGGAGACCCTAGGTTTGGGTAATTGACCCAAGTTTGTTTGATGGGTAATGGTATGAGTTATGATATATTTTCAGAAAATACTATTCTATATGGATAGTACATGTAATTCCATTTCTGGTGGTATGTGGAACGTCACATAACTCCTCACGGTTTGAGAGTTATGGCCTTACAAAGTTGGAGGACCCTCACATGTCATTTAGAAGCCCCAAAAGGTCAAAGTAGTCAAAGTGGTTTAAGCGTTTTTAAAAGGTAAATGATAAAGTGAAGTGATGAGTGCACTATAATTCAAAGGGAATACAAAATAAATTATTTAAATAATAAATTTAATGGAGAAATTAGAAGTGGGTTAACCCTAAAATAAGGAAAGTGGGGCCAAGTGACCTAGAAGATGTTTTTAAGGAAGTTACTTGGAGAGTATAAATAAGAGGCAAGGCTCTCTCATTTAACACACACTTGAGAATATTGAATATCTATAGGTGTTTGAGGTAACCAAGGATATCTGAACTGTAATTTTGAGTGAAGGTGAAGAAAAGAAGGCTGAAATGCAAGGAAGGATAAATTCTTTCGATGGTGCTTTTTGAGGTATTTTAATTACAGGTCATCTCACCATTTTCGCTATAAATTTTTTTCTATAATGATTCAGACCGTTAAATTTATTTTCCATTGAGAAAACATATCCATGTATCTTTATTGAACAATTCATCTTGTGGGTCATTGTATTTTGGGAGTTACACTCCATGGAAAATAGGGTTTGTGGCTAGTCCCGAAACTAGTCAAAAACATGTGTTTCAGGTAAAAGCGTCGTAACTTCTTCATAACAGATCCAAATTCAGTGAGACCAAATGTGTTGGTTAGGTTATAGTCTGTAATATTCTTTTTAATAGTTTCAGAGAAATTCATAAAATATTTCATGTGGGGCACGCTCTACAAGGTCGCTCTCTAGAATAAGCCTAAATTCAACAAGGTATGCCATTTTTTCTATAAATTCTTTTCTAAAAGGTTCCAAGTAGTGATACTTGAAGGAATTTCATAAAACACACTAAAGAACATTTTGTATCAAGTTTAGATCTTTATACATTACAAGTACAAAGTTATGATTACTTCAAGTTAGGGTTGTTGACTAATCCAAAACTAGGCATGTGAGACTAAAGAAAATTTTGATGAAAATGCTAGTCTCTTTTTGTTAAAGTTAAGGAAGGTTTGCAGGATCATGATCATATACACCAAGTCTATTACAAAGATAAAAATCATATTTGGATGATGAAATTGATGAGGGAATTTGGTTGAGTTACATGTTGAGTACATGGTTGAGACAAGCAGTTGATGAGTTGGCACATACATGAGGTGTATAGTTGATGATGTTGGTACATATTGATGAGTCATTGTTGATGAGTATTTGACACATGATTGGTATATACTTGGTACATGGTTGGATGCACTTGTTTATGGTACAGGTTGATTATAGGTTGTTTGGCACAGGTTGGTGCATGGTTTTTGCACTTGTTTATGTTGACAGATTGATATTTGTTGAGGATTTTTGTCTCATCTCAATTGGTGCTGAGAATGTAAGCTAAGTCATTCATATAGATCTGGTGATCTTGTAGAGTTGTACTTTATTCATTTGTTGCTGAAAAACCCTCGGATTGAAGTCCATAATAAAAAGAAAAATTGTACATACATCTTGTGTTCTTTGTGTTCCTTGTGGAGATGATTTGCTGTTGATATGTATTCACATCTAACTGATTATAAATGACAGCAATGAGTAATGAGAAAATGTTGAATGTTAGCTAAGGATTTTTTTTGTAAGAGGGAAGTTTTGGGGAAAATATCCCCACACTCATTCACCCACCCCTCTAAATGTGGTAGGTGTGTCCAACAATTGGTATCAGAGAGGGTCTTCACTACAAGACTTAACAAGCTTGAAGGAGATCCATAGACACACAAATGGATGATTAAATATGAATCCTTGATGAGGAAAACTATTCTACTTGGAGAATAGAGATGAGAGTGTATTTGAAGACAATGGGAGCATCTATTTGGAAGGCAACCATTGGTGGATCAGTTTCGTTGAAGAAGAAGTCAAAGTTTGTAGCTCAAAGGGAAGGAAATAAGAATGATGCATTGGCTCTCAAGACCATTCTTAGTGGACTTTCAAACCCTATCAAAGAGAGCATGGGACAATGCACTTCTGCCAAGGATCTATGGCTAAAGCTAGAGGAGACATATCAAAAAATGAAAGATGTTGAAGACCACTCTGTCAAGATTATCAAAGGTAAAGAATCTCTAACTCTTGATTGCATACATGATGATTTTGAAGGAAAAAAATCATGTGATGATGTTGGCAAGAAGGAAGATATTGAAGATAATTCAAATTAAGTTAAATAATCTCCAAAGACTCTTGATTTCATTGATTCAAAATGTGATGATGTTGAATTTTTCTCAATTGACGAAGATGATATAGAAACAGTTTGTGTAAAGTTTGATGATAGTTATCCCATGGAAAGAATAGAAGAAAATCTATTAGAACTTCAAAATGAAATTGAAGAGCGTTTATACATGTATAGGAGTGATCATTTTTATACAC
>JASDQU010435727.1:203147-213805 GCA_032191745.1 Picea mariana
CTTAGTGGCCTATCTTTCTAGGTTATTACCCAAGGTGACTATGGAGGGGAAAGTCTTCACGGTACCTGGAATTGACTTTGACCAAACTCACTCGGGATCCTTGGAGGGTATACCCACGATTATGTGTGGGAGCTTGCACCAGGGTATAAATCCGTTAAGCAGGTCGTCAGTGTAACTTTTCCACCCTAGCCCCACCCCTTCTCGTCTTGTTGTTGCGACGTTGGATTTCATCACCAACTACTGGCTTCGAAATTAGAAGGTCTTGTTTGTTTGGTGTTTCTTCCTAGCTTTTGTTTACTAGCGCGTGTTGTTTGTTTCTCGAAGTTGACCATAGGATTTTCTTTTGCGAAGTTTGTCTCTCGTTTACAATAGCTCTTCCACGTCATTCACGTAGAATGCGGGGTTTATATCCAGAGCATCTGGATGGTTCTCAACCCTTGCCTATAAGTACATCCGAGAGCTCTCCTTGACAGAGTGAAGCCACAGTCATCACCACACCACAAGTGGAATGAACTGACTCTCTAGAACCTTTCCAAATTACCAATACTTGAGAGGATTTTTGACTTCACCCTCATTCTGAGTGACCATTTAGGCGACTGAATTCTTCTGGAGAATTAGTTGTTACAACTTCTGGATCACTCGTTGGGCCTTTTCCTGGCATAGAAGGCCAAGATCCTTTTTGGTCTACAAGTGTTTTCTGACGAGACCTTTTTGGTCCAGGTTCCCCTGTGATTTCTAAGATTAAACCACCTATGATTTCTAAAATCTCTAACCTAGAGACAGTACCATTGAATACTGCTTATCACTTTACTGTCCCTGTCGAAATGGCCCATCTTGCAGCTACTATGAGTGTTCCAACCGGGGTCACTGCAGCTGGTATTGCTCCTATAAACACCCAGCGAACGCCCAATGTCACTCCAACACTACCACCCAGATACCGTGCGTTGAATGCTTCTGTTCCAACACCTCCGCAGACCCCATCTAGTTCTCCAGGTGGTCCTTCTTTTCTTGGGCACCCTATTCCCAGTTTTATTCTGACACTCCCTCAATTTCCTTCTGAAAATCCTAATCCTAGTGGCACTATCCCATCCATTACACCAAACTTGCAGATTCCCATTGGTGGACAAGGTGGTACGCTTCAACTTCCTCTTACCGGACACATTCCAATTACTACACAACCTTCGATTGAGACACAACTTCTAGTTGGCACTTTGCCTATGATAGGGGGACCAACCCCACATTTTGGACAAAATATACCTCCCTCTTTGGCCCAGCATTGGAATCAGATGATACAAAATCCTCCTCAAATGACTGGGGGGTAGCAGTTGCCTATCCCTACTATAGGCCGACCATATCCAGGTATACCCAATCCTATTTGGGGTACGAATGCTCAAACTCATGTCCCCGCTCAGGGTTACAATCCCTGGAGCTATTATCCTCTCCAACCACCATTGAATCTGCCTGGGTATTCCCATTATGCCTAGACTGCTTACGGTCCTACTGGTTTTCCGACAGGGCTTCCACCCCAAAGCCATCAGTACCCGCAGGTGAATCGACAATTACCTTTTCTCGCTACTTTGGATTTTTTGGATTTGTCTAGGATTTTAAATGATCCTATTCGTCACTCTCCCTAATGGCCTATTATTCCAGCCAAGCTTCCATCGGACATTCCTAAATTTGATGGCTAAGTGGGAGAGGACCCAAACAATCATGTTATGACTTTTCACCTATGGTGTTCATCCAACTCATTGATGGATGAATCTATTCGTTTACGTGTTTTTCAACGAACCCTTACCGGTTCTGCTGCGAAGTGGTATATCGAATTGCCACGAGGTTTCTTCTTTGATTTCAACAGCCTAGCTATGGCTTTCCTTACACATTACCAGTTACCGATCTGTTATGATACCGGGACTGAAATTTTGACTTCCTTCAAATAGACTAAAGGCACTCATATATCGGATCATATCCATGAGTAGCGAAGGAGACGTTGTCTCATTAAACTTGAGCTCCCTGATCAGCTACTGGCAGAATGGTTTACAAAATCATTTGTGAATGAAATTGGTAAGGATATTTCCATGGGTGGTGTTGTCACCGAAGAGCAGGCTATAAGTCATGCTCAATATCTTGATCTCATTTATTCACAAATGGGAGCACTTTACGATTTACTACCTGAATTACCTCGTCCTAATACTTCTAGCACTTCTATTACTCCAGCTTCCTCACATGCAGCTGATGGTGTGATTGGTACTGCTCAAACTCAATCACATTCCATTTCAAGCATAAACCCTAAATCTTCTTCTTCTAATGTTCAAAATGCTCTGTCTCCTGCCACTCCCACCGGCAAAACTTTTGAGGTAAATGTTTTTCAATCTACCCCAGCCGGTAAAAACAAATCTAAAAAGGGGAGAGGCAAGAATAAGGAGGGAAAAAATAATACTCAAGAAGAGCAACCTAAAACTACTGCTGTTGAGGATTGGGATAAGCGCAAACCCCGATACCCTTGCCTTATCTATGGTGATGATCACTACACAAAGGATTGTCCACGACGTGCCGAGGTCACTAAGTTCCTTTAGGGAGCCTCGAAACCACCTGCACCAGCTGTCTTGTCCCAACCCTTCCCGTATCAACAACAAGCTCAGTTGGTTATTCACGACCAACCCTCCTCTTCTACGACATCATATGTTTTGATGTGTATTGGTGATTCTAAGCAGAACAACGTTGCATTCACGACTACAGCCAAAGATTATACTCCATCTAAGGAGAAGGTTGACGATTTACCTCCTACTTTGGTACAACCTTCTCCCATGAATCCACCTACTAACGGTCCTCTTCATCTCGAACGACAAAGCCTCAACACAGTTCTATGAGCGCCCCCAAAGGGTGTTGTATGGAAATCATATTTCAATCCTCATGCTCGTGCGGTCCATAACTACAGCATTTTTGAAGATCTAGCCTAGGCACCTTCAACGATGTTAGCCCTTGAAGTCCTTCAGTCTTGTCCTGCACAACAGAAGGCACTATTGAAAGATATAGGTGGAATTGACTCGACAGATACGAATTTAATAGTCTTTGACTTGGAAGATCACATTCCAAGGTTACCCCCTCAACTCACGTTTCAAATCCAAGTGGTTGTCTCTGACAAAAACATTTTTCGAACTGTTATTGACGAGGGTGCCTCGACTTGTGTTATGTCTCTTGCTTGTTGGAAATCCATTGGCTCTCCTCCTTTGAATGAATCCCAGAACACTCTTAAAGTTTTCAATGGCTCCAGTTTTAAGCCCTACAGTGTTCTTCCTTCATTTCCCATCACGTTAGAAGGTAAAACGGTCCAATTCGAAGTGGAAGTCTTTGACGCTCCCCTTGATTATAATCTTCTACTTGGCCGCAGCTGGATCGATTCCATGCACGCCGTTGTGTCAACACTTTTCCATGTAGTACATTTCCCTCATCAAGGAAAGGTTGTTAAAATTGACCAAATTGTCTTCTTCAATTCTGATACCCATACTGGCAACGTACTGTTTATTGCTAAAACCCCACCGGGTTATGAGAACGTCAGTGTAGGACTTTTAAAGGACTCTTCATTAATGGGTAATTTTCCCTTTCCACCACTTGATGTTCCACGCTCGTCAGTTTCTTCTATCAACATGATCTTCATCGTGCCTCACAAACTTCCTACGTCTCATGACCCTTGGATTGTCCCTAACCCTGGAGATCATCTTCGTTTCAGTGACGCAATGTCGTTAAGTCCGGTCGAATCCGCCTATCAGGCCATTCAATCGGAAACACCTTCTACCCCCTCTCTTGATGAGTTGTCTCCTGATCCTTTTCGTGTTATTTTTCCCACTGATGAGATGATCATGTCCATCATGGAGGACACCCCTTGGGATGATGGGCATCATCGTTCCATCCTATTTCTGGAACAACACACTCTTGAGAACTACCAATGGATTTCGACTCCGTCGACCGTTGTTGTCATCTCGACGGTTCCCGTGACTACACATGATGTGTTTGCTGAAGGGAACTTAAGTAATATCTCACCCACGATTCCCATTGACATATCCATAAAACCTGGGATTGTCGAAAATGTCCATATTGGAGCTTCATGTTCTTCCGACGAAATCATCACCTATACGTCTCTATTCAAATAATTTCATGACATCTTCGCCTGGAGCTACGAAGAGATGCTAGGTATTGACCCTGCAATTGTTGTACATGAAATAAAGACATACCCCAGCGCTAAACTCGTCCGGCAATGCCTTCGTCTAGTTCACCCACGTAAAGCGGCTGCTATCAAACTTGAAGTTGAGAAACTTCTAAAAGCTGGCTTTATTTATCCGGTGGCTCCTACAGAATGGGTTTCCAATCCTGTCCCAATTGACAAAAAAGGTGGCAGTATTCGCGTATGTGTTGATTATAGGGATATTAACAAAGATTGTCCCAAGGACAACTTTCCTACCCCCTTCATCGATCAGATTGTCGATGACTATGCCGGAAGTGAAATATTCTCCCTCATGGATGGTTTCTCTGACTATAATAAAATTAACATTGCTCCTTAGGATCAACATACAACTGCTTTTATTTGTCCTTGGGGTACTTTTACCTATCGGAAACTCCCTTTCAATCTTAATAATGTGGGCGCAACTTTTCAACACGCTATATCTTATGCTTTTCATGATATCAAGCATATTTTTCAACCCTATTTGGACGATTTACCCACTCATTCTATGCACAGAGTCGATCACCCCACTCACCTCCGGGCTATTTTCGTTCGCTGTCAGTTCTATCGGATACGTTTAAATCCTCATAAGTGCATTTTTTGCGTAGAATCCGATTATCTTTTAGGTTTTATTGTTTCGCGTCAAGGGATCCGGGTGGATCCTATTAAGGTTGAGGCGATTCTTAATCTCCCTCCTCCGTCTACACTGCGCCAGTTGCAAAGTTTGCAGGGGAAAGAAAACTTTCTTCGTCTCTTTATTCCTAATTACGCTGAGATAACTCGTGGTTTTATGCGGCTACTAAAGAAAGATTCGGATTTCATATGGGATACCATTGCCAACAATGCTTTTGACGCTTTGAAGTTGTCCCTAACGCGAGCTCTGCTTCTCTTTCCTCCCGATTACAGTTGCAATTATTTCCTTTATCTTGCTGCCTCGGAGTACACTATTGGCATGGTTCTCATCCAAGAGGATGATGCGCACGACGAACATGTTATTTACTACTTGAGTTGAAGTCTCACACCTATTGAAATCAAGTATCAACATGTCAAAAAACTGGCCTTGGCTGCCATTCAAGTCGTCCAACGCTTCTGGCACTATATCCTCTCACGCAAGACTACGGTGATTTCTCATTCCAACCCTATGCAACATATTTTGACACGTCAATTGCTAGGGGGAAAATACTCCAAATGGATTGTGATACTCCAGGAGTTTGACTTGGAATTTGACCGAGCCAAGTCCAAGAAATCCTTTGTTTTTGCTGAGTTGATATGCAATTTTCCTCATTCTGCAACGGAAAATGTAGTAGTTGATTCATTACCCAATGAATCTCTTTTCCTTATTAGCACTGACGATCTTTGGTATGGGGATATCATTATATATCTCCAAACCCAAAATTTCTGGCCTGCTTTGTCTAGTACTGAACGACGTCGCATACGCTATCAAGCTCGTCAATACATTATCCTCGGGGATACTCTTTACCATTGAGGAATTGACTCTTTTTTTTGACATTGTTTAATGTTTGAAAAAGCAGAGAAATCTCTGAATGACTGCCATTCCGGAGCATGTGGTGGTCATATGTTTGGGTATGCTACTGCCCAAAAGATCTTACGCGCAGGGTATTTTTGGCCTTCTTTGTTTAACGACTGCATTACTGCCGTTTAGAAATGCCATGCCTGCCAGACCTACAATAAGAAAATTCAGTCACATCCTGCTCTTCTTCATCCTGTGGTCTTAGTTGGTCCTTTTGCAAAATGGGGCATCGATTTCATTACATGTCACCCTCACTCGGTCGGGGGGCATGGTTACATCATTGTAGCTGTTGATTACTTTACAAAGTGGGCCGAGGCGATGCTAACATTCAACAATACTGTAAAGACCGCAACTTTGTTTATTTTTAATCACATCATAGATCGTTTTGGTGTTCCCCAAGCTATTTTCACTAATCACAGTAGCCACTTTAGGAATTTTATGATGTCTGAAATTACTGAGAAGTTGGGTCTTCGTCATGATAACTCAACGCCCTATTATCCACAAGCTAACAGCCAGGTTGAAGCAATCAACAAAGTTCTCATAACTATGCTTCGACGGATGATAGGAATTCATAAAACAAGTTGGCACACAATGTTATTTTTGGCATTGTGGGCATACCGGACATCCGTCAAGTCTGCTACTGGGTTTACGCCTTTTCGGTTAGTCTATGGTGTGGAAGCCATTCTTCCTATAGAATGCGAGATACCCTCTCTGAATCTAGTTGTTGAACTCCTACCCAACACTCTGAAGAAGAACGTGTATTGTATCTTATTCGATTAAATGAAACTTGACGTGATGCCACTCTAGTAATAGAAGACCAAAAAAAATGTGTTAAAGACCAATATGACAAGCATGTCAAGCCTCGCGTTTTCTCTAAAGGTGATCTTGTTCTTCTCTATGAAAAAGATCGAGATGCGTTAGGAGCTAGGAAATTCGAACCTATGTGGCGAGGTCCTTATATCATTCACTGAGTTTTGGAAAAAGGAGCATATGAGTTGGTAGATTACGATGGTATCCCTTTGAGTGAAACCAGGAATGTGTTGTACTTGAAGAAGTTCTATGCATAAATCATCTGTGCACAAGTACTTGTATTTTAATGTATCATACTTTGTGTGTGTTACTATAGCTTTCTTTTTTTGTTATCTGGTCTCTACCCTTATGTGACGTTGTGTTTGATTTCCAGATGTCGGAGTCTTCACTACCCTATATTGGCTTCACCGATGGTGCTAGCCATAGTACTTGGAACCTTGCTTCTGTTGCGTGGGCAATCTATACCCCAACAAACGAACTTGTATATTTACAAGGTGTGTGCCTCAGTTGTGTGACCAACAACATTGCAGAGTATAGCGTTGTTATTGAATTATTGGTTGATGCTATATCTCTTGAAATTCATCATTTGTTTGTGTGACTTGACTCGTAGCTTGTAGTACTATAGTTAAGTAATATCTACTCTATTTGAAGTCCTACTTTGTTACAGGTGTATTTGCGAATTTGCCTCTTGGAACTTTATTTTGATCACATTGAATATCAACATATTCCTAGATGTCTAAATACATTAACAGATGCGTTGGCTAATTATGTATTGGACATAAATTTGAATCATTTATAAATCAAACACATCGAAATTCACACAATATAAAGTAAACCAGTAGAAGTCGTCTGTATATATAATGATATAAAAGATTTTTTACAAAAAGTTTTGTCCGAACACCAAAATGTCAAAATTTGAAGCTCATAGCTTCTACAAAGTGACGTCATGGATGACATTCACGGTAACACATGACTGCCCTAGAAACCCTACGGAGCAGTCAACTCATAGATGCTGATACCCCTACAGTATGATGTTGATCGTGTCATGGAACCTCTTCCAGAGTCATGTCTGGAATGTCTGCAGCCAGGCCCTCTAGATTCTGTTCCACCACTTGATAATCCTCAGCATACTATGGTGTTGTCGATACCTCTCCTCGCTGATGGATGGGAGAAGTGTCGGGAGGTCTGTAAGGTCCAACATCTGTGTTATCAACAAATGATTTTGTATTAGTCTTTGGATGAACATATAAAACAAAAGCATTTGAATATGATAAAAAATTCAAAAACATTTAAAAAGAGAAAATGTGTGTACTTCTTACCAAGGTCCCCCCACTGAGCATCCTCTGGTAATACCAAATCTGGATCTCCTCGGAAATCTAGCCCAGCATAAGCATAGTCATCAACCATCAACATCTGTGGTTGAAGCCAATCAACATCATCATATTTGATGATCGGTCCTACTATGTGCCGAGCCATGAGCCAACACCATCTCAGCATCCGTGGATCCCTGGGAGCCAGTAAATTCCAGTCCACCTGTAGCCTCAGTAATGGGACCCGCTCAAGGAAGAAGGATACCAGCAAAGATCCGTACCTGAATTGCTTCAGGTTGTCGTGTCTGCACTTGGTCAATTGTTTTTTTAAACTGCGCAGTACAACATCTGCCCAGTTGAACACTCGAGGCTCAGTACACTCAATAGCATACTGGAAGTAACTCTGTAACACCATGTGAGGAGAATAACTCCCATCCATATGAGCTATAGTGAATAGAATAGTACGGAGGGTCGAATCTTGTACAACCCAAATTGCTACATTTTCTTTCTTTATCTCAGCCTCAGGAATGCAGTGTATATGACAATACTCACTGATCTGTAGCCCACCACCTCTACTACCGGTCAGGCTCACACTGTACCCTCATCAGGACAATCCGCTCAAAAAGTAAATGTCCTCAATGTCTAAGGACAGTGTGTGGACCCCCACCTGAAACACCTGTTGATCAGGGTCCCACATACGCACCAGGTACTCCAATAGTCTGACTTGGGCCCTCATGCCCGGGATGCAAAAGTACTTCAAGAGTCCACAATCTCTCAAAGCAGCTATGGTAGGTGGATGATTTTCGGCCATTGCATTGTCCTCTTCATGTTCCCTTTCGCGCCACTCTAGCACCCTGTTGATGGCCAATTATCTGCATAAGGAACACAATAAGAGGATTAATAACTTTTTTCATGCTTTGGATCTTTTTCATTAGGTAAAATTTAAAATAAAAAATTGGGCTTTGTGATTCTCACAGGTTCCCTGTGTGCATAGTGCGAGAACCTCGCAGGTGGCCTTAGGCTCATCTACGAGAATGTCTCATTCTCGCAGGCCTCGTATAGCCTGCCTGTGAGAATGGCAACGCACATGTGGCGCTTGGAAAATCAACTTAAAACTAAAAATTTAACCAATGAAATTACAAAATTAAACCATGAAAGTGTTAAGGATGAAGTGCCTACCTAAATATTGTAGACGACTCACTGAATGGTCTCTCGTAGCTCCCGCAATCTAACGTTGAACTTGGAAGGTAAAAGAGTGGTTTTTTAAGCTCAATAGTGGAAATGAAAAAATGGTGTGGTAAAAAGAGTATTTACTCCTTTTATTTACTTTTACTATATCATTTTGATTTTTTATGATTATTTATCGATTAAACCCTAATGCCTAATGTCATGTTGAGTGTAATTCTTGCAGGCGTGATGATTTTGATGATTAAATACAGGGATACGGACATGTTTTTCTTTGTTATCGCGTGTTTTTTATTTTTTTTTTTGGTTTTTACATAAAACCTTGAGCGTCATTTTTGTCCGTTCTTGCGCTCGTAAATACATGAGAACGTGATCGAGCATACTTTTATCACTTTTTCAGGCTCAACAAGGTTATACAAAAAAGGAACCCCCCTGGAGTCCTCTTTAAGCTCTTTTCAGACTCTCTAAACATGAAAAGATCGTCGAGCGACCTTGCTATTTTCACGCTCAATAAAGTATTTGAGGTAAGTGTCTGGTGAGCGATAATTTATCTCTTTTTCGGTCTTGTCCAGACTATTTTACGAAAAAGGAACTAAGAGAGTTATCTTTTAAGTGTTTTTCCAATCTCTATAATCTTGAAAAACCTTCGATTTTTCTATCTCTGGACTCGTTAAACAAACATTGACAGACCCATGATGGGACCAAACCACTCCTTCTTAGGGTTCTTTAAACATACTCTGAGGGACTCATCCGAAGGATGAGCTTACATCAACAAGCATATGTTATCCTCCTCAAGCTTGCGTAAAAATAAAGAGGTACTCGCCAGAAATGGTGGGGGAAAATTTGGGAAAGGGATATGTTTTCATCTTCGTATTGATTGGTAGTCATTGTCGCTCTTGAACATGACACCCTCTATTCATCATTTGAAGCCGGTTTGGGAAATCCATTTGTATTGCATTGGATCTATTACAAGGTCATTCCCTATGTCGTCTTTGATTCAATGTTGCCAAATCATTGGTCGTTCCATTCATATGTTCAAGAGAATTCCATTTTGAACCCTATATTGAGTTGGCCATCTGCAGTTATCCATTCTCTCTGTGTCGGCCTTCCCTGTGTCTAGTCCAATTCACTCATACTCTGTTTCACCTTCAAAATCTGTTACTCATTTCGTGTCATTGATGGGGGATACATCAAGGCCCTCTTGTGAGGAGTTTTGTTCCGTCGACTTCAGCTCATTATCCGAAATCAAGACTTAAAAATTATTTGGTACCTTGGAGCTTGCATGCCTTAATGGCAGGTTTCCTCGCTTTTGACATTGGGTTTACATCATTGACCCCTGATCAAACGATTCCATCGGAGGTTCAAATTCAACTCATTTATTCACACTTGATGGATTGTACTATGGTACCTTGGCAGTCATTGACATCAATGGTGATTTCCCTCACACTTGTTAATGGTTTCATCAATGACCGGTAATCAAGTGGTTTCTACCATGTTCGACTTCAACACATGTAATCACATGGTTAGATTCGTACTTTGGGCAACGAGATTGAAGACCCTGGATATCATCTTTGTGATCCAGGTTGCGATGGAGTATGTATAATTT
>JASDQU010435727.1:214178-224198 GCA_032191745.1 Picea mariana
CATCATGATGATGTATTAATGATGGTGTACTCAGGCTCTTCATAAGAACTTTCTCCTGAGAAAAAGTTATTTTCATCTCTTCCAAAAAACTCATTTTTGAAGACTGTTCACAGGATGCTAGTATGTTTGCCTGTGAGAATGCATGATTCTCACAGGCTGCCTTAAGCCAAGGTGTGAGAATTTCTCACTGTGTTGAACTGCTAGGGTGTGAACTCCTTCTAAAGCAAGGAAAATGATGAATTCTCGATGCTTCTAGAAGGGAATATTCTATAAGGATGAGATGGCATTCGAATGGCCATCCTAGTACTGGATTCCCTGATATTTTGGGTTCATTCTTATCCAAGTAACTAATTAATTCTCTCCTATATATTGAGGGAACTCTCATGGAAAAGGTTAAGAAAGGTTAAGCAAGATTCATTGGAGAATTAGTGAAAAAATTGTGTGAAAAACTGAAGCTACAACAGCTTAGAGACTCTAGCAAGTTTATCCAAAGGGTTTTGATCTTCTTCACGCAAGTGAGCAAGTGTGTGTGTAGGAGCCAAGGACCATCGAAAGGAAGTTTGTGACATCAAGGCTCAGGTTGTAATATTCACTTTCCATTCATATGATACAGTAATATGTCCCTTTCCCATAAAGCTATTTCCACTTTATTGTATAATTCCTTGATCATATACATAGATTGACCATTGAATAGATCATGCTTTCTTCACTTTGGTTGGTTTTTTTTGTCTTCGTCTTGACTTCACGAGAGAACTGGAGCGAATCGGGAGCAACAAAGACCATAGGAAGCGATAATAAGGTCTGTTATTTGTTTTTGCCTCCCATTTAATTCAATGGTCAGAATCTAGGGAAAGAGTCATGTTCTGTCTTGCTTTGTTCTAGATCCAGGTGGATCTAGGGAGATAGGTTAGTGTCTGCACCTACGGATTTATCCAATAACAGTGGGTTTATGCGTGTAACGATAGATATCTATGGCTTAAAGATGACGGAATATGTATCTACCCTGAAAAAAAAAATTCCCACAATTTTTGCTTAAGAAAGTGCTCTGATACCACTTGCAAGTTACTAGATATAATAAATATGCAAAACATAAATAAAATGCTAGAAATGGCAGAATAACAGTAATATAACCAGCATAATCTCCACAATAACACATAAATAATATGAGAACAACAACTGAAATAGCACTTTGATTCAGAAAGCAATGTTCACAGGCCTCTTTGAGGGGGCAACCTCCAGTCGAGCAACGCTCTGTTACAATAATCTCCAAGCTAGGGTTTTCATACCCTCGACCCTTATTTATACTAAATATCTCTATTAAGAGAAGCATCTAGAGGAAGGTTCTTCTAGAAGCGAAAGCTTCTATTAGGTCTTCTTACATCTTCCTTATTCTATTTTATTGAAAGGGATTATTAATATTGACCTTTATTACATCCGAATACATTGATCTACCTATGTGTGGGTTAGGACCTTAACAGAATGTGATAAATCTTGGTTGACTTGTAGCTGTAAAGGTGAATGAGGGAGGTTGTTGGGCTGCCGTCTGTGGACATGTTGATCATCATCATGGTTGGGATCATGTTCTCCATTGTGGACCATGACACATGATCTCCTCTAGTTATTATCTAGATTTCATGAGAAGAATTAAATTAATATAGATAATTATCAAAATATTCTTAACACATAATAACAGATATACAATAAAACTAGTTTCTATTCAATAGGGAAATAAGTTGAAACTGTAAAATGCAGTGGAAAACAAGTTTTCTAGAATGGTGGCAGATTATCGCTAAGAAGAGATGTGACGAATGTGATCATTCACAAGAAGATGATTACAATGAGGATATCAAGGCATTTTTACAATAAATAGGAATGTAAAAGATCCTAGACATCCAAAAACCTAACCCTAGGAGATGCAGTGCCAAAAGTCACGTGGGCCCCGTTTGGGTAAGTTATTACATCAACTTCTCGGGGTTGTAAATTTTTCATATGATCTTTTTTTTAGGCACACTATATCTCGTTGTAAATATCTATCCAAGGAATACACATGTGTTTTTTGGCGAGCCCTAAAAATTTTGTTTAGAACCTCAAAAGAACCCTGGAAGTGAGGGACCTGACAACTAGGAAAAAATTGTTGAACTAAAAAATTGGCAAAATGAGCCAGTTGGAATAGGTGGGAGGCCACTGAAATCCATATAGATAAATCATATCCCCTTATAATGAAATGGTCTCCATTTCATTGAGTTCCCCCATTAGATGAGGAAATTTTTGCTGAATTTGGCCCTAGGTGAGCCACTTGCCTTGGTGCACGAGATGCCCTGCTTTGAACACTCGATAAAGCTAGATTTTTGCTGGTGAGGGCCCTTGACCTGTTTGTCCACAATATGATCAATAGATGCCTATTGTATTCTTTTTGGTGTCAGTTGTTCTGCTATCTCTGAGGTGTCCAATAATGGTGGGAAATAAGGTTGAAGGAGATCCATGTTGAACACTGGGTGCGGGCCAACAAAAGGAGAAATTTTGAGCTCAAAATCATTATCAACCACAGCCTTGGTGATGCTGTACGACCCATAACAGAGTGGGAGAAGCTCTCGATGGGGTCCGGTAAGGTGTTCTTTCTACAAATTCAACCAAACTTTTTCTCCCACTCGAAACTTATGTGGCACACGATGTTGATCATGGCACTGCTTGTACTTGTCATTGGACTTTTGTAGGATACCATGAACATGTTTACATATGTGATGAATCTTATTAATGAATAGGGTGGATTTTTCATCTTTAGTTGAATTAGAAGATGAGTCAGACGAGGTGACCGCAAGGGGTAGTGCAACATCTATTGGACCCAATGGTTGGAATCCCAACCCCACCTGGAAGGAGTTGGGGATAATTGAGCTATGCAAGGCTTAGTTGTAACTATCCTGGAAATAGGGAAGAATCTCATATCATATGCGAGGTTGCTTGGAATTATACATGCGCAGGATATGCATGATCATTCGATTTATGACCTCAGTTTGGCCATTTTTCTGGGGGTGGAAGGTCGTGGATTTGTTGATCTTGGTGTCTAGTAGTGACGAGAGGCTTGACCATAATGTGTTGAGAAATAAATTTTCACGATATGAGACAATTTTTTGTGGGATTCCAAAATGTACCCATAATCATTCAAAGAATATCTTGGTAGTGTCCTCTACTGTGATGCTCTTCTTGCAGGCGATCGTAATTGCCATCTTAGAAAAATGATTAACAACCATTAAAACATAGTCATTTCCCCACTTGGTGGAAGGGAAGCTCGAAATGTAGTCCATGGAGATGGATTCCCATGGCCTGTTAGGAGTAGGAAAAGGATTGTTCATGACATATTTATTAGTGGTTTGTTTTGCAATATTGCAGGAAGTGCAAGACCTAATATACTTGTTGACCTCTTGTCAAAGTTTCAGCCAGTAGAAATGTTTTTGCAACATTGCCACTATCTTTTCGACATCAAAGTGTCCTGATACTCAACTATAGTGGTATTCCTAGATCATCTTCACTCACTTACTTGATAGAATGTAGATATGGCCCAGAAAGCACAACAACCCATACCAAAAATGGAAATTAGAAACAACTGTGTTTGCGCCCAACATTTGGTAGGTGGTGGCGAATTCTATGTCTATCTCATAGAGTAAGGGCCATCCATAGGTTTCATGGCTACAAGTGTCTAGCACCATGGCAAGTACCATGAATGGCGGTTTTCTGAGGCAATCAACGATGCAGTTGGTGCTTCCTTTTTTATAATTGATGTTGAGGTGGAATTTCTACAAGTATGTGAACCACTTCTGATGGCAGTCATTTTCAAATTTTCCTTGTGTCTGCATGAACTGCAGTGGGTTATGATTAGTGTTGATGACTATCTCCTTCCCAATAATGTAATGTATCCATTGGCGATAATATTTCATAATGGACTATATTTCTTTCTCATAAGTAGGGTAATTACAGACAACATCTGATAGTGTCTCACTATGATAGGCCACGAGGTGGCCATGTTGAGTGAGAACGACGCCCACAACATAGTCTGAAGCATCTGTCTTGATGTCAAAGTTTTGTTGCAGGTCTGGTAGTGAAAGTACTGGGGCTGAGCACAAGCACTGCTTCAAACCATTGAATGATTTTTTTGGGACCGAAACCACACAAATTTCTCCTTACCACCATCGTTGGTTACTTGGTTGAGGGCCCATGCAATATGGGAGAATCCCAAAATGAACCTGTAGTAGAAATTGGCAAGGCCCAAGAAGCTCTGAAGCTCAGTGAGTGTGGTTGGGGTTGGCCAATGATGGATGACTTGGATCTTGGTTGGATCCACATGTACACCATGTATCCTAAGTAATGGACCTTCTCCATGCCGAAGGGGAATTTTACAAGGTGGCGTATAGCTTGTGCTACCACAGGGTGTGCAGAACCTGTTGAATATGCTACAAGTGGTCTACCCAATTCTTGTTGTAAATGGGAATCTCATCCAGATATGTCTCTACAAAAGTATTGGTGAATGGTCGCAGGATATCCTCCATCATCCTCATGAAAGTGGTTGGACCATTTTTCAATCCAAAGGGAATGACCAACCATTCGAAAATACCTTCCTTTGACTTGAAGGTGGTCTTCCATACATCTGTCTACTCTATTGAGACCTGGTGGTAGCTAGAATTCATATCAATCTTAATGAACTATTTCCCCCCCATGAGTTTCTAACTGTGAATTGGGGAATCGGGTACCAGTTTATGACTATGATTTTATTTAGGGCCCAGTAATCAATGCAGAGTCACCAAGTTCCATATTTCTTCTGTACCACCACTATTTGGATCCCAGAAGGTGATGAGTTGGGATGGATGTGCCCCTTGTGGAGAATTTCTTGGATATATCACTTGATATCCTCATTCTCTAATAGAGAGCGACGATAGAATGGTCCATTGTGTAGCGGTGTGTTGGGGGTCATATCGATGGGGTGCTTGACCTGACAGTGCATAGGTACCCTGGCAGGTGAGGAGAAGATATATGAGTATGCTTCCATGACCTTATCCACTTTCTTCTACTGTTTGGAGAGGTCGATCGCAGAGACCCTAGATGTCATTGTGATCTTTTGCTCATTCTGAGAGAAAATCACAAAGAATAAAAACTTACCCATTTTAGAGATGACCTTCCTACATTCCTTAGCATAGATCAAGGAAATAACACTAGGTGGGACTGCCTTCGGTATGCTGTTCAATTTCTTGTTCAAATTAATAAAAAAATGTCTAGCCATAGACTCATATACAACATGGTGTTTCCATAAATATGGTTTCCCCAAAAGAACATTACAAACTTCTAAAGGGGAAACATCACACAATACCTCATCTTTGAAGGCTTGATGTTATATGACAGTCGACATGGTTAGCTAACGTGGATGTCACTTCCTTGATGGAGCCATCCAATTGTGTAGGACTACGGGTGCAGCATTATTAGTAGGGTGAGTCGCTTGAAAACATCCGTTGAGATGAGGTTTTTCTGGCTACCTCTATCAACGTTGAAGTTCAGCGGGGTACCCTTCACCCACATCTATGAATGAAAAAGGAGCTTTCCTTCCTCTAGCTCATCTGGTTCACTGGAGTGGGGCTTGGTGGTAGCAACGATAACACTAGGCTTTGCATCAATGATCCTTCTCCCCCTTTTGGGTTCTAACTAAGAGTAGAAAAATGAATCTAATTCTGAGGCTTTCACCTCAACCCATAGTGAATCCTTTGAGCGGCAATCAATAGTGTTATTACAGGGGTTCTTATGGAAGATACATCACTTCCCGTTATCTTTATTTTTCATTCTGGTGTCCATCTTTTCTTTCGGCCTGGACTGGTTGTCCTGAGGCGATCCATATTTTCTCTGTACTTTATTCTGCGGGTTGGGGCCACCTTTTCCTATCTTTTTATGTGAGGGGTTCCCAGGCCCAAATTGTCGCAACTTTTATTTGAGCTTCTACTCGATTTTGATGACATAATAGTAGGCCACACCCAAGGATGAGATGTCCAGAAACTATATTTCATCCTAGATGTATCTATGCATACCGTTATGATACTTGAGCACCAGATGTCACTCAGAATCTTTGATACCCAATTTGGTGCACAAGGTATGGAAGATATTTGTGAACTCGAGCACTGCTTGGTTTCTTTCCTGTCGTAGTGTGGTCCATTTTGTATATAGGTTGTCATAACTTCCAATAGGGTATTATTTTTCCTTAATATCATCCCTGAAGGACTCTCAGGTGACCATGATTGTAAATAATGAGGTTTCCATTGTTTCCTTCTTCTCACAGAGAGTTTCCCACCAATATCTAACATGGGGAAAGACTTTGAGGAGTGAAAATGTAATATTTTCTCTATTCAAGAAGTTATGGACAGAGAAATAACCTTCTAGCAGATTCAACCATTTTTTTACATCATCTGCGTCTATATAACCTTCAAATATAGGAATATCGAAGTTGATTTGTACCTTGAAGGGGGTGGCGCCTCCGTTTGAGGAATATGCATTGCATGTTGGTAGTTGGTGAAGGATTTCGCAAAACCATCCATCATATCATTCCTCTGTTATGTGAGGGATTCCTCAAGAAATGTTTTGAAGGGATCTCTTTTTCCATTGTATTTATTTTCTCCCACCATGAGAGGTTTCTTGGGCATGCAAGAGATTTTGTCCTCAAGAGAAACAAGCTCGATACCCAATTCTTTGTAGCCTGACCTCGTTGGGGACCTGCATTAAGAACGATAAGGAGAAGACCGCTCTAATACCACTTATCTATATTTTATGAGCAGAATGAAATGAATATATATGATTATCAAAATATTCTTAACACAGAATAACAAATATACAGTAAATTTGGTTTCTATTCAATAGGGAAATACGCTGAAACTGTAAAATGCAGCGGAAAACAAGCTTGCCAGAATGGTGGTCGCTTATCTTTGAGAAGAGATGTGACATATGCACTCATTCATAAGAATATTATTACGGTGATTCTCTCAAGGCCTTTTTACAATAAATAGGAATGTCGAAAATCATAGACATCCAAAAACCTAACCCTAGGAGATGAAGTGCCAAAAGTCATGCGGGCCCCATTTGGGTAAGTTAGTACATCAACTTCACGGGGTCGTAAATTTTGCATACGATCTCCATTTTAGGTGCATGATATCTTGTTGAAAATTTATGTCCGAGGACTACACATTTTTTATGTGGAAATCCCTAAAAACATTGTTTAGGGCCCCAAAATGGCCCTGGAAGTTAGGGACCCAAAAACTAGGAAAACATTGTCGAACTGAAAAACTGCCAAAATGAGCCAGTTGGAATAGGTGAGAGGCCACCAAAATCCATCTCGATTAAGTTACCCATAGGAATGGGGGGGTAAAAAGGTCATAAATATTCAACCCTAGGTTGAATATATTCACCATCAATTGTATGATTTCTAGTTCTCTTCGCTTACTATTGCAGAAATCACAACATATGCTTTATGGTATTTGTCCTTCCATATTGTAGGTTATTTTTTT
This sequence comes from Picea mariana, assembly GCA_032191745.1. NCBI lineage: Eukaryota > Viridiplantae > Streptophyta > Pinopsida > Pinales > Pinaceae > Picea > Picea mariana. Next base: position 221,708 of record JASDQU010435727.1, read on the forward strand.
GATGTAGGAATAATCAATCTACTATTCTTCATCTTTTTTTCATAGTCAATTGTTTCATATTCTTCTTCATTAGAAACTATTTCTTCACAAATTCCATGCCATGGATTGTTGAAGATCAAAGTGCTTTTGATCTTTCTATACCAATCTCGGTAATTTTCTTTACCACTAAACAACACACCAATGATGGAAATGAGAGAAGGCATCTTCTGCCACCTTCATTCATGCATAGCAGAAAAAAATGTGTGAACCAATTGCTATGGAGTCTCAATTGAGGTTGCAAAATCAATCAGAAGATCTTTGTAGAAATATACAATCTTTTGTTAAAAAAAAAAAGTAATATATATATAGTGTTGTATGGCATTATCGGTCTATAGTAACATTGTATGGACTTATATACTAGTGGCACAAAGATTACATAGGAAAATGAAGAAACAACTACAGAAGTAGAGATACAACTTGCAAAGGCGGGTGATGTGAAGCAATAATGATTGGTATCCAAAATCGACTGCATTTGTAGCTACCATAACTCAAGGATCAACGTTGGGCTTTAGGTCTCTTCATGAAAATCCATAACTACTCTAGTAAATTCTTACAATTCTTCCAAATATGCCTTCCTGGTGGCCTAGAGGCATGTTAGTGCACTAAATGGGGTAGAAGTGAAGGAAACTCAGAACTTTAAATACATAAGTCACAAAGCTTCTCATGAAACTTGAAATGCACATGGAAACATCTTATCAGATAGCAGATCCTAATAGGTGCATTATTATACATTTGTTCTTGTTTCCTTATACTTTGTTCCCCGATCTCTTCTCTTGTATGATCACAAATTCAATCTAGAGTACGCATTAGCTCGTTCATAGAGAAAATGAAAACCGTCATGACCACAATGACTCCCAACACAACAATGCCAAAAATTATCAGTAGGCTAGACGTCATATAATTTTGAAAACTTCCCTTAACTCTCTCTACACCATACTCTTCCTTTCTTTCATCGTCCTTTGGGCGCTCAATATTGTTATCACATTGGTAGGAAATGGGACAAAAAACACAACCTCTTAACCACAAGTGCATGAGAAATCGATGCTAGGGTTTAGATCAACGACCGAAATCATTCTTCAAGATGGAAGAGGATTCGTACACGCTCTATAGGAGTGAAGTAGTCGATATGAAAAGTAAAAATACATACGTGGGAATGGACTTCAGGTTCATATTCAACACCTACGAATGAGCAGAAAAAGTTTGCTCAAGTGTATGCTGATGAATTTCTTGATACTATGCATACTAAATTCTTTACCAAGTGTGTTACAAATCCTACTAAATGTTTGAGTGAAAGTTAAAGAAGATTAGGGTTTAGCATAGGGGTAAATTGTGCATGTGGTGAGAAATTAGGGTTTTACAAGACATGCAAAAAGAAAAAATGACACTTAGACTGGAACAATCCATGGAAGAACTGGCACATGGGCGAACTAGTAGAGAGACAGAGAATCAACTACATAAGGAAGAGGGATTAACATGCAAAGAGGAGGCATTTTTGTTTGCAAGAGGAAAGGAAACGCTAAGGTATCAAATCATGGAGTTATCCCATGCTATGATACCACTGACAGGATAGTTATTGCAGAATTTGCAACTCCACACTTGTCTATTGAATTAACATAAACATATATAAATACATTTCTGAGTGACGATTGGTATTCACCTTCTTTGTGACTCTTTCTATCACCTATGAATCTTCATATTTACAATCATATTTACATAGGTAACGTAATCCTAAGGATTACATGTCCAACAAGGGGGTATATTTAGAGATAGAGAAGTTCATCCTTTAGTCGTTTTCACAACAAACATTGGGAAACATATAAACAAATCAACAAAAAATGAGGTAGAAAAGAGAGGAATGGATATGGATTATCATCTCTTGTTATAAGTAGATGGTGATTCATAGAAAATTACACAACTTGTTTAGAGGTTGATGATGAAATACAATAACAACACTTAACATATCCATTGCAAATTGGTTGAGAGCTTATCCAAGATACAAAATACTTCAAATAATTTTGAACAGTTATATTTCACTCATACTAGAAGGAACAACGTCAAGGTCACTAATATGTTTCCAATATAAGGGTGCAAGGATTACCAAACATATTGTTTTTTCCATAAAATGGTAGGATTATAAAACTCTAATTAAAAAATGAGGCTAAACAAACAATTATGAGAGTACAATATCAAATTTCTAACAAGCTAATGGTAATACAACATGATTCATTTAATGATGCAATGCATGGAATCGATTGGGTGCCTCATAAATTAGATTGGGGGGTGTTGTCTCCTTGATAAAGGACATTGGAAATGGTAGCACAACCAATATAGCCTAAAAATATCCCACATGATGCTACTAAGTACAAGAATAATTCAACAACAAAAGTAACGATATGACTATAAAAGTGGTAAATAGAGATGTGATACATAAGTATAATAAGTCCATTCTCTC
>JASDQU010435728.1:9786-22859 GCA_032191745.1 Picea mariana
CGAATCATGGCCGCCTAAATTATCCTGCTTCTTAGCCAAATGCACATTTTGCGCTCAAACTTAGGATAAGTGGGTTTTTAACCCACGATAAGATGAAGATTCTTGAGGTCCACTACCCGTGGAGAGTAGACTCATCATAGAGTCGACTGACAGATGGAAGTGAGTCAAAGACTGTTACAACCAGTAAAGCCAAAGAATCTCAGGAGAAGGGCCAGTGATGATGAACGTAGTGAAGAGTATGTAGTGGGATAGTGCATGTGGCATGCACAAGGTGCACAGAGACTATAAAAATGTAGAACATAGAAGAGATGGGCACTACGATTTTTAAGAGTGTGTTATGCAGGTAGAAGAATGGAGTCTAGAGGAGAAACAATGCAACAAAAGGAAAGAACAGAGATGCATAACAGATACAATAAAAGAAGGCTGAGCTGGACATGCAGAGATATAACAGAAGATCATAAATCTCAAGGAGATGCAAGTAGAGAGACACTGATATAGGAGAGCAGAGCAGCATAACAGAATAGTGATAAGCCTGGTAAGCCAATGACAACTATTGAATCATTGTAATAAATTCATAGAAAGAAAATTTTTATATTTCAGGGTGGTTGGGAGGTGCTAGGGAGGACTGTTGTCCTCTGAGTGTCAAGTGGGTGCTTGAACACATGGAGTTGTAGCTTCCATCTAGTAGCAGATAGAGAAACCAGGGTGGCAGGGTGGTGCTAGGGAGAACATTGGTTCTCTGTTATACAGGTTAGTGGCTGTGTGACTAGAATTTGGTGCTTCCATCCAGTTGGTGCTGGAGAAGTGAGGGAGTTGGTACTTCCTTCTAGTGGGTGCTAGAGAAACCATAGACTTGGTTCTCTCAGCAAGTAGCAACTTGCAAAACAGAGGTGGTAGCCTCATTATGAGTTGGTGCTCATAAGAATGGTAATGTACATAAAATAATTATCATATAAAGAAGAAGAGGTTTTCACTCTTTATGGGTTTCCTCAGGAATATCTTTCTTTGTACTATACACGTGTGTGATTGATGTTGAATACCCTACTACTTATTTATTGTGATCATCATTGAGAAGTTCTATAATGAATTTTAAAATGGATATAATTGTTTAAGCATAGTAACAACTGATTCACCCCCCCTCTCAGTTTTCCAACATTCTTCTCTCGGCCTGACCTTCTCTTGCTCCCCTTTCCCAATGGTATTTCCTGACACCTTATCGACAATGGAGGATCTCTCGGTGACCGTACGGACTTCTGGCGCAATGAAGACAGCTTTGGTGGACATCGTGGAAATGGAGTTTTTAGTGGGTAGAGGACCACTTGAATAGTATGTGGGCACTGGGGAATCTCCTCTTTTCCTTTTCGTTCTTTCTTAGGCTGAACCAGTTTCCCCTCCTTTTCCCACTCTCCTCAATGACCTACTATTTGGAGATTTTACAGAACCTTGGGTGCCGGGGCCTTCGATTTCTACAGCAGCCATTTTACCCTGGCTCAGTCCGCTACAAGCTTCTGACTTAGATTGGGTAAACTCTATTGAAGGAGGACTTGTTCACTCTCCCTTGGAGCCTGAGCTTGATTTTCCTCTCTCCAGCTATGACATAGACCCCTCTGTCTTTACTGAGATAGGACCTATTGTCGCCCCCCCTTTTCCCTTAAATAAGGGTTTCATTTCTTCTTGACTTGAAACAGATGAGTATAGTGGATGCGAGCATACCTACTCCACCAAGGAACCCTTAAAGAAGCACAAAACTACCTTGGAAGGAGCTACATGAGCCAGAGAAGTAGGATCTAGGCTGAAGATGAAAAACTTAAAAACTAAAGGAAAGGTTGGAAATCTGGCACTCGGAGAAGACGTCGAGATCAATCAGGTATCCCATATGGCAAATCAAACAATTTTTGGACATGCGAATGGCATAGTTTTTATGGTGAAAACTATTCGAGACTGGATATTTTCTGCTTGGAAGGATAAGCTTGGATATCTACCAGAGCTAGTGGAATTAAACAAAAACTGGTATGCTTTAACTTTCCAGAATAGTGAGCATTCCAAATGGGTGCTAAGTAAAGCATGGAGCATAAAAAACTCTCCTCTTCTTATCAAACCATGGATTCCACTATTTGATGCAAGCACAAAATGTCTTGATAAAATTCTGGTTTGGGTAAGACTACCAACACTACCTTTCCATCTCTGGTCCTTCGATTATTTCAAAAAAAAAGGAAATTTTTTAGGAGACTTCTTGGACGCGGACATGACCTTTGAAGAAACAAAACAAAGGAAGGTAGTAAGAATTCTGGTAAATCTGAACGTCAAGGAAGGTCTTGGTGAAGAGTTGGATCTCAGATGGGGATGATACAACTATGATAAAAAATTGGACTATGAGAACATACCCTTTAGGTGCTGAAGATGTCATCAGTATGGACATATTATCAAGAATTTTAAGCTCCCTTTAAGGACCTGAGGAACAGTGTATGGAAGGTACAAGATTCTCAAAAGTTTTTTGATTCTTTGGAATCTTCTCTCAATTCACAAAGGGACAAGGGATGCCAAACTAATAACCTTACAGAAGAAATGTCTATAGATTTTGGCCATCATTGCTCAGAAATGGCTCCTTTACGACCTGATTAGCGAAGTTCAGTTTTGGAAGAAACCACTTCTTTCCCGGATGCGGGTACCTCCTCTAACCCTACCCCTTCTATTACTGTTTTAATAAATAATTTGCCTATAAAAGTCCCTGAGTGGATGATCTCTCCTTCCCTCCTCTGGGTACTGTTCTCCCCTCCTTTTCGCCTCCCTCCTCACTCCCTCCCTACCCCTCTCCTTCTCCAACCTCCTATGCTTCCTTTTTACCCTTGGAATCCCCCCACTACGCCTTCTGCCCCGGTCTTGGAGGATTCCACTACATCCTCGTTTGATACCTCCTCAAGGCGTTACTTCTTAAGATCCCTGAACAAAGAACACTTAGGAGGATTATCCTTGGACCCGATCCTAGCAGAGAAAAGTGGGAGAGGAAAAAAAACCCTCATTTCTGAGGCTCGGAAGAAATCCAAGATCGATCTTTAAGCAGGAAAATGGGTCTCTATTGAAAGGGCACTTAGAGCAAGGTGAACCATGGGAAAGGGGCCTTGATGAAGTGTTGTTCTTTCAATTGTAGGGGATTGGCTGGCCCTCTCAAAAGAACAACCCTAAAAAGATTGATCCTTACAGAACATCCAGATGGCCTTCTCCTTCAAGAAACCTTGGGGGAAGGAATTGAAGTTTTCAACAGACTCTCTTCACTACTACCAGATTAGAAATTTATTACACTGGATTCTATCGGGAGATCAGGAGGCCTAGCTATTGGATGGAACTCCCGTACTATAAAATTCATCAACTCTTGGGGTTTTGACTCTGGCCCTGGTATCACATTTACCTTGAAAGAACTTGAAGAACCCCTCAATATTGTAAACATCTATGGACCCTTTCATAACAAAGGCCCCTACTGGGACAATTTCTTCTCCAAATCTTTCTTAAAAGAAAAATTCTTAATCTTGGGAGGAGACTTAAATTTCTCCTTAGGTTTTAAATAAGTATGGGGAACTCATGCAAGAATGGATCCCCTCTCTAGCTACTTCACACAAAAACTCGAGGAACACAAATTTCTGGATATTGAGCCGGTCAAATTCAAACCTACTTGGAGAAATAACACAGTGGGAGAAGACAACATAGCTAAAAGATTGGATCGTTTTCTGATAAAATATACACTACTTGAAAAATCATTTCAATTGAAACAATGGATAGGACACGGGGGAATCTCATATCATTACTTGAGTTTCCTTGAATTAAGAACTGGAATGAATAAGCCACCCAGTGCTTTCAAATTCAACAGAACTTGGCTCAATGACGACACTTTTTTAAAGTTGGTTAAGGAGAATTGGCAAGTTTGTAACCCAGAGAACAGTGGAGCGACATGTTTACACTTTGTCAAAATTTACTAAGTCTAGCTCCTCATAATTTACTAAGTATAGGTCCTCCATGGACTTAAGGATTGACCCCCTCGCTCACAAATGCCTTAATGCAATCTTTAGTTTGGGTTTCACTATATTAATGTGTCATTCGTAATATCTCAACATTATTTTACTTGTYATTGWTATCTTTGTTTTGYTCTCAACATAATCCAAATCATTAGCTTTGATACTATTTAGGGTATATATAACATAGGCTCCCTTAAATTGGTTAAGTATGTCACACTAGCCTCTAAAGGCTAACTTTTCATCGAATTCGATACTATTCGAGTGTCATGCCTCTCAACACACCATTGAATCTAATTCATTGGGTTGATGGGCTGGTTTATTTTTTTGCATCCAATTGGTATTGACGGTAAACAAATAATCATTTGTACTGATCCTTGCACCGTCAAAATTGGGCAGCTTGGTTATATTAGGCAAATACTTCTCTTGGGTTTTTTTCCACCATTTATGATCCTCATAGTGCAAATCCTTGTGCAATGCCCTAAACAAGGTCCAAATGCATTGACTCTTTATCTTTGGATTCTTTGAAATTTTGATGGATTTCCTTAATGAATTATCGAGGAAATTTGTTTCCCCACATGCATGTTCCTACTCTAAATCCACTGCATCTTCAGACTTAGTCTTCCCTGGTATAATCTATTTGTATGCTCATTTTATAGTCTTGAGGGATATCCCCTATCCTTGTTCATCACCCTAGTTTCGACTAGGATTAGACTTTTCAAACTTCTTTTTTGGTGCCATTGAACATTTTGAAACTTTCGAGATTTACCCCTAAAACCCCTTATGGAGTTTGCAAGAAATATGATCTCTCACTGAGAGGTCCTTTTGAGCTCATAGAATTATCACCAAATGTTGAATCTTAAAGTGGTTCCAACTCAGAAAAAACACAACTACTAAAACAATATTTCTCAATCACACAACATAGTAACTACTTAACAAAAACTTAATCGACAATTACAAGTAACAAGCTCTTATAATGTTTATTCAAGATTTTATTAGATCCCTTAACCTTCAAACTCTATTCCATTGTGATAACCTAAATAATCAAAACAACAATAATCAATAACTTAAAAGATACACTAACTAACATTAACTTTAATGATAGATCAAACCACAAATATTCTTATTAATGTATTAACTATCAATCACACATCGAAACACAATATGTATAATGGACAACTCGAGGCTCACGAGGAAAACTCCATATTATAATGTGCATAATGTATAATCCTTGTTGCACTTGCCACAACTTGAATGGTGTGAGAGTGGTGGTAAATATTCGAAAGTCCGAAAATTTTGGTGGCGAAGTTGAAATATAGGTGGGAATTTTAAATTGGCAAAATTTTTAGAGGGAACCCAATTCTCCATTTTCCAATCTGCATTTCCAGCATAGTCTTTCTAGTGTGATCAAAGTGAACGACCATTCTACCTAATCAACGAGATCTGTTTTCAAGAGGATTCGAGCCCCACACTGAGGGCGAAGGGGAGGATAATATGGTGAAATTTGATATCTTTGTGTGTTTTCATCACTCAATTCGGCCGTTGAATTGAGTTTCTAATACTTCGCCCTTTCTGTCGATGTGCATTTTGCAGGGATTTGCCTATGTAATCCTTGGCACTCTGTTGATTCCGCTGATAGCCATTTTGCAGTGATTCTCTTATGTAATCCTTGGCACTCTATTGATTCCCTGCTGGAATCGCAATAAATTACAAATAACAGGTATGCAAACCCTGGTCATTTTTAATTATTTTTATTTTTTATTGAGTCTTGCTAGGCCGCGGCAGTGATTATCTTTGTTCATAATATCATCTCCCTAAGTCGATTTATCATAACCATTTTTCAATTATGCCAAACCCCATGATAGGGATATTCACTTCATGAATTCCAGTTTTGCCTTTGATTAGTCATCATTAATAAGTATTTAATTTATGTTTTCCTCAATCTAGGCTCGTCTTTGAATGACACGGTTCATCGCCCTCCTACTGTGCATAGTATAGGGATTCCATAGGGATTGAACATCAAACCTCTAGGATGCAATATCAGGGATCAAGAAAGAGATACCCCCGTAATGTTTGGTCATGAGGTATGGAATCCCTATACTATACTTACAGGAATACCCCATATTGATATGTACAGGAATACCCCATATTGTAGCATATTGATGCACCGGCTACCTTGATCCTGAGGATTAACTTACCCAACAACCCACTTGATGACGACAACTGGAACATCTGTTTCCCCTTTCCTATAATGAAATCCATCGTCTCTTGGGCCATGGGAAGAGCTATGTTGTCTTCACTCTTTGCCAATAACGCAGCAACGATAATTCCCCCAATATTAGTCCCAGCGGCAATGTCAAAATAGTCTGAGACGTGTGCAATGGGATTTCTCGTCTTGAGTTTCAGAGCGTTTTGGAGATACGAGAGGTAACGGCAGGCGAGAATCCCTCTCATTCCGCTCCCATCGATGCTTAAAATTCTCTTTTGGTTGATTCTGCATACTTCGAGTTCTCCGCATGACATGATGATTTATATGGTGACAACCAATTGCTTTCCAGTACAGAGAAAATATCACGGCTGATCTTGTCGGTATCCTAATAACTATCAATCGAACCATCCCCTATTTGACAAGTGCTCTTGATTAAGGCCATGACACCGCATGATAGAGTGATTTTGAAGATATAACAAGACACCTTAAGATCAAATCTTCTTCAGAGATTTCAGAGAGTCAATTTTATATATACTCTGTATATAAGCGCCAGTTGCAGAGAAATATATAGCAGTTGTAGCTGAAACTATTTCAACACATGGAATTGTTTTGTCAAAATCACTTGGAAGGGATCAGATTCATAAGAATAATAAACAGTACAACTGTCTACCGCCTCCATAAATCGAATCCATGCATGTTAGGTAAGTGAGACATGTAAACCTATTCATGAAAAAACGAGACCAGAGATGGCTTTCTGTGTACTTTACATTTCTTTCAGTGATAGACATAGCACAGTTTTGGTCCTCATCTGGCTGTGGATTTTTCACTCTTTCGGTACAGTTTTGATGCTCATTTGGCTATGGCTTGACTCTTTCACACGGTAGCGCAGACATTTAAACTCTATTAACCACGTTTTCTGCCATTAACTGCAACTCCTATCCCCATATATTGCTTCTTAACCTTCCCCATTTCGACGACCTGTCCACAATATAATTTAATTTAGAAAACAACAACAAAGAAGACCAGGTTTGAATTACTTACTGAAGAACTATTTTCAAATCAAGTGAGTGCAGAACGTAGGCAAACATATTGATATACCTCACGACCAAACATTAAGGGGTATCTCTTTCTTGAATACAACCTGATTTGGCTTGATTTCACTTGAGGAGCCTCAATACAGATCACAAGATTTAGTCTCCATCCCAATATACACTTAATCCGTGCCGATTTAGTCAAATGGGAAAATGAACCAATGAACTTTCATTAGGCTCACGATCTACTTATGATCCAATATCCAGAATCTCTTATCCTGGATCACTCACGATACAACCAAAACTCCGTGCTTTCAACATTGAATGATGCCAAATCACATTTCTGATAATTATTTCCTATCCTGGATCACTCAGGATAAAACCAAAACTTCGTGCTTTCGGCATTGAATGATGCCAAATCACATTTCCGATAATTATCTCCTATCCTGGATCACTCACGATACAACCAAAACTCCCTGCTTTCAGCATTGAATAATGTCAAATCACATTTCTGATAATTATCTCTTATCCTGGATCACTCACGATACAACCAAAACTCCCTGCTTTCGGCATTGAATGATGCCAAATCACATTCCTTGGACACAATTTGTCCCATCAACTGAGGCCGATAATTATTCCAGGTGCGTTTTGTTTTCTTTGTTGAGCTCTACAAGTCAGAAATCACTGATCTTGGCACGACTAGATTCCTTAGCAACTCCAATTGGAACTCTACAATTGTATCAACATAATGCGCACATCATAAACAATACCAAATATACGATTTTTCCTTACTAGAATCATACCTTCCAAAGTTCTTGTTTGAACAGAGAGGCATCTTCTCCATTCTTTTGTAAAAAAGGCTTGCTTCCACCTTGATGAATTATGGCATAAATTCTTTGCAGGTAGAATCTTAGTCATTGGAAGCTATGAGGTATACTTAAATAGATTGTAAGCAGAAAATTCACAAGAACTCAAAATAATAATCAGAGAATTCATCAATAACTCATAGTGTTAATATTGACATTCAATAAAGAAAATCACACAGAAATCTCGATTCATATTAACATTAATACTTGGAAACTGAATAGGGGAAAGGTAAAACAAAAACAATGAATGGAGTTTGCAATGAATATATGTCATTAAAACTTGAGACCTCCTCCACACTTCCTACCTACAACACTCCCAGTGCTCCTACTTTGCTTTTATTTTTAGCTTACAATGTAACAATTTCATTTATACAATCAAGAGGAGATCGATTTTAATAAAAAAAGATAGGATTGAATCCTCTAAAACTTAGGGAAAATACAAAAAAAACATTATCTTCATCTAACTCCTTCCTAAAATCACTCAACCCTCTTATCTAATGTTGGAATTTAGAAAAATTACATTTAATCATAGGAAACCCACTCACTTTCATAAATTTTGAAGACCTTCTAGAGGTCCTTTACCTTATGGTGGATGCTTATGCATAATTATCTCACTAGCAGCGGAAACCATAGCACACACATAGTTGAGTAATCTTTCTAAGTGGGGGGATGACATGACGTCTAAGTGGGGGGCTGCCATGACGAAGCACTTCCTCTTCGACTTGATGAACGATCGAAAGAAATGAAATAAGGGGAGGGAAATTTTTCTTTATCGTACTCGAGTTGTAACATTTGAATTTATCTTACATTCCACTTTCCCAAAACGGATCCTATCAAATATTTCACATTTTCTATGATCATCTCTATTTCAGGTATTTGGGGAATCCTCCTTAATAGATGAAATATGCCTATTATGTCAATGCCAATTGAACCAATTTTATTAGTCGTGGATTCGAACTTTTTGGTATTTTCCATTTCTTTGGATGATATGATGGGTAAATCATTGGCTTCATTGGTTCCAATGGTGGCAGCTGTAGAATTTACTATTGGGTCAACCTTTTTCATTATTACTTTCTGAGTCTGAGGGACTATTGTTGTAGAATCTATTAATATAATTCAAGGTTGAACATGACTCCTAAAGAGTTCCAAAAACATGAAGTTATTTTCTCCTTTCATTCTCTTTTTTCTTTGGTTGGCATGGTCAAGGCCCTTTCTCGCTAGGTGATTGCATTTGATTCTAAAGTCCTTTCCTAAAAAACTTCCCATTCAGTTGCTGAAAAATAGAGATAAGCTTTCTAAATGAGATTGAGTTCCACGAATATGCAAGCTAGAAAGATGCTATTTGTTTCTATTCTATCCATTTGTGCTTCAATTTCGATGAAGATCTCAATCTATAATGAAGAAATGATAGTAGTTCATCGTTTTATAGGCTTTATCATATTCGGTCAGAAGATTTTAGGTAAGAATTTAAAAGTGACTATCGACGAGAGAATCCAAGCTATTCACAAACAATCACAACAATTCCCCATATTGCAGTGATGGATGACCCCGTATTGCAGTTTCCAGATCACACTAAGCCATTTGAAGTACACACAGATGCATCAGACTATGCCATCAAATGTGATTGTTGCACGCTTGTTGGAAGAAAGTAGGCTTTCATACTCAAAACTGGTGCAACAGATTTATGAGAAGTTGAAGAACAAGATATATCAAAATGGAGGAGTAGAGATCAACCTAGTAATTGTAAGAAGTTTAGTGTTGCTTATTGGACAACGTCCTTTCTATGGCATTCCAAATGAAAATGTTGATGTTCTCAAGGATGAATCAGAAACCTGTCTCTGGTGGTGGGAAGTAGAACACAAGTTATAGTTATCTCATTCTTTCATTTGTTTATAAATTTCATAAACAAGTCAAAGGTTCAATTTATTGAAATGATTCTACAAGGTAGCATGCAATGCAAGATTTTGTACTACTGGTATGAATTAAGATGCTTGGTTGTTGTCAAATCCATTTTATTTCTTCAACTCGTTTTTTCATTAGTGTAGGATTGACCACGATTAATATGTTTTATTTTTCCCATGACAGGTTAAGGACACAAAGTTGTTGGCTAAGTCACAGAGTGATCTTGTCAGTATTCATCGCTGATGTTGAAAAAATATTCATGAGCCCATCACTGCTATTTCAGGTTGATAATGATTCCTCTTAGTATGGTTTGTTATTTTGTTCTTTGTCCTACTAGTCTAGATTCTTGCTTCTATCTTTCCTTTTTAAGGGATGCCTTTGACACTACTACATTTTGATTGGTGCTTATTGTACTTATGAGTTCCATTGACCTATTTTGCCAATTTGTGGACTAATTTCTTTCTTATTTCCTACCTAATAAATTTATCTTCATATTGAGTTGGATTTGAAGTGAATTACATATTCTAGATCTCTATTTTGTTTGTTTCCATGTCCATGGTTCCTCTCTCCAACTTTGGGCAAAAGTATTTGGCCAAAATGATGCTTAACCACCCAATCAATGTCCTCATCACACCAAGGGTCATCATCCAAGTTTATGGAAAAGTCCCCCCCCTAGATCAGGAAAAATGACTACATCCAAATTATATGATTTGGAGACCATTTTTCTGTTAAGAATGTTTGAAGCCTCAAAATCTAGTCTCTCTTCATTTTACAGTTCACGAACCCTTTCTACATCCATGCTGGAGTTAAGAAACAAAAACTTCTCTCCTTCATAAATGGAACTTGCATATTGGCTTTTCCCAATATCTGACTTCTTTTGCTCATGCCCATCCTCCATATCATAAATAGGTCCATCAAAAATAAAAGTGTAAAGTCTGCAATGATCCACTTGCAAATTGATGACTTCCTCATTGTTTTCATAATATAATCCATGAATACTCATGATTCTATCATGCTCTGCCCAAAAAGAATTAGAGGAAAAACATCCACTTCTTTGTCATCCTGGATGCCATACTTGAACCATGCTTCTTCTAGCTCAGGAAAATCATTGTCATCATAGTCGATATGTAGTTGTTCCTTTTGGATAGCATGGGTAATGCTACATACTTTATCTTCTTTATAAGACACCAAACCTGCATTGTGGTTCTCATGAACCAACAAAGGAACATAAATGTTATCAGATTGATACCCTTTTTATCTCAAAAGAGTGACATTCTCACTATCACCATGCACATCAACAGTTCTATCCCCTTGATCTTCATGGTCATAACTGTCATATAGAGGACTATTTTCAAAACTCATGAAATATGAAGTTGGATTTAGCTAGAGAAAATTTGTACACCCTTCAAACTTTTCATCTATACCCAAATCTAGGTCCCTTTTTTCTAGCTCTGGAACAATAGAAATTCTAACACCGCTGCCCGCTTCACAATTTAGGCTAGTTTCTTCAATGTTGATCTTCAGAGTAGTATATTCATATAGTTTGAGATAGAAAAAGGGGATATGTTGACATTTTTGAGATTCAAGGGGATTCAAGTTTAGCTTCAAATTCCAAAAGGGGATATGTTGACATTTTTTAGGCATACCAACTCAAACACAAGTGACAAAATTCATTTATGAGGCCCAAAACTATGAAAACACTGATTAAAAATATTTCTTACAAATAAGGCAGATTTTTCTTCCTAGATTATGAAAACTGCCAAGATGAGGTCAAAATAAGGACTCCAACCACTCATTATAAATATCTCAATGGATATTATGCTTAGCAACAAAAGGTTCGACAAATTGATGTCATAAGGAAGAGTTGTAGATTTATTAAGGCCAAAAACCAAGGGGTCTTATCGACACTCATTTTAATTAAATTGTAATGATTTTTCGTGGTTGCTCCAATGTTAATTTTGACCTCAATCTCACTCATGAATCTTAGTGTTGGTTATGAGGCATGAACAATTGAGTTTCATGTCTCAATTCAAAGGGTGAAGAGACATTAACATACTAGAGCTCGAACCACTCCCCATGCCTGTCGATGAGCTAGAAAAGTGTGTAAATGAACCAAACAGCCATGACAATTCCATTTTTAACTAATAAGATATATAATATGCAAAAAACAATTGAGATATCATCTTGTGGATGAGTTATGGAGTTTTTCTCAAGTCTAGGAGTAGATGTCTATTGTGCATGACAATTTCAGGAAGAGACTGTAAAATTTTGATAGCTATCTACAATTAATCATTTCGTCTACTATCTAGGATATCTTGGAGATAAATGCTTCCATTATCTCCAACCTCTCAGTCTGGATAGATAATTTTTTTCTAATTTTTTCTAGCTCCTCCTTCAAGGAACTGTTTTCTACCTCGAGTTGTCTCTTTTTGTCAATGCACTACATTCTCATGATTTGGAATTTTTCCTACAAGTTCTGAAGTTGTTTCTCCAAATCATTTTCATTGATTTGTACTTACTCTTCCTTGTCGATCTTGGCCTCTACTAGGCTCTTCCATTCAAGGGATTCATCCCTTTTCTCCTCTATCTCATTTAAGTTGATTCACATGTCAAGGCAAGGCAAGGCAAGGTCTATCAATGCAAGGCATGTCAAGGCAAGGCATGTCAATGCAAGGCAAGGTCTGTTAAGGAAAGGCAAGGCATATCAGGGCAAGGCAAGACAAGGAATGTCAAGGAAAGTCATGGCATGTCAAGGAAAGACATGTCAAGGCAAGGCATAGCTTGTCAAGGGAAGGCATGGCTTGTCAAGGCAAGGCATGGAAAGTCAAGGAAAAACATGTCAAGGCAAGGCATGGCCAGGCTAGGCATGGCATGTCAATGAAAGGCATGGCATGTCAAGGCAAGGGATGTTAATGCAAGGCATGGCATGTCAAGATAAGGCATGCCAATGCAGAGCAAGTTCTGCCAAGGAAATACATGTTAATTCAAAGAAAGGCATGTCAGGGAAAGGTAGGGCAAGGCAAGGCATGTCATGGCAAGGCATGGCATGTTAAGGCAAAGC
>JASDQU010435728.1:57933-70516 GCA_032191745.1 Picea mariana
GGATGACACCTAGTGTTTATGAGGGGATAAACTCTAGGGTTTTCTCTCCTAGGAGGTTGACCTAGGATTATGAGGCGATAATCCTATGATAGACTTTCAAGTCTTATTTTCCCGTCGGTCTCCATTGAAGCGCTACATTAACTCCATATTCCCAATGAAAAGACATTGATCTTGAGACCTCCAAGTATCTTCAATAGTCTAAAGCTACCCAAACACATTTTTCTCAGACTTCACTCTCCACATTGAGATTCCTTGCCCTAAGTCCTCACAATCTTAATTAAGGGAAACCCCCTTCAATCGAAGGAAAGCTAGATTGAAGTGAAAGAGGGTTGGTGAGGTGACAGGGGCCTTCCCTCTAAGTTAAGCATGATTTCACTTGAGCTTTCGGACTTTAGCTAAAAAATTATGAGTTCGTGTGATAACACACCCGAGACATATCCTAGTGATCCTAAACCTCATTAGACAAGACCCCCTTTACCATTGGAAGTTAGTCCTCCTCCTCAACCAACCTTGCCTAAGACCGATGATATAGATTTAAATATTGATATGGCTAGTATCTTAACAAAGGTTAATGTACCTATCCCTCTCAGTATTGATATTGCATTTTTTTTTAAATACCTACAACACAATCGCTATTGCGACGTCTTGAAGTGTCTCTCCCATAGAAACCATGTTAGAGTTGATACCTCTTAACGTCGCTCTTGCCAGGTCCAAGACCGATGATATAGATCTAAATATTGATATGGCTAGTATCTTAGAAAAGGCTAATGTACATGTCCCTCTCAGTATTGATATTATATATATTTTTTAAATACCTACAACACAATTGCTATTGTGACATCTTGGAGTGTCGCTCCCATAGAAACCATGTCGAAGTTGATACCTCTTAATGTCACTCTTGCCAACTCCAAGATCGATGATATAGATTTAAATATTGATATGGATAGTATCTTAGCAAAGGTTAATGTACCTGTCCCTCTCAGTATTGATATTGTATTTTTTTTTTAAATACCTACAACACAGTTGCTATTGTGACGTCTTGGAGTGTTTCTCCCATAGAAACCACGTCGGAGTTGACACCTCTTAACGTCACTATTTCCAGCTCCAAGACCGATGATATAGATTTAAATATTGACATGGCTAGTATCTTAGCAAAGGTTAATGTACCTGTCCCTCTCAGTATTGATATTGTATTTTTTTTTTTAAATACCTACAACACAGTCTCTATTGCGATGTCTTGGAGTGTCGCTCCCATAGAAACCACATCGGAGATGATACCTCTTAACGTCGCTCTTTCCAGCTCNGTTAATGTACCTGTCCCTCTCAGTATTGATATTGTATTTTTTTTTTTAAATACCTACAACACAGTCTCTATTGCGATGTCTTGGAGTGTCGCTCCCATAGAAACCACATCGGAGATGATACCTCTTAACGTCGCTCTTTCCACCTCCAAGAGTGTCGCTCCCATAGCAACCATGTCGGAGCTGAAATGTCTTAACGTCTCTCTTGCCACCTCCAAGATGTCGCTCTTTCCACCTCCCTGCCGTCTCTCTTGCCACGTCCAAGACGTCGCTCTTACCATTCCCAAGACGTCTCTCTTGCCACATCCAAGACGTCTCTCTTTCCACGTCCCTGACTTCGCTCTTGCCACGTCCAAGATGTCTCTCTTGCCATGTCCAAGATGTCACTCTTACCATGTCCAAGACGTCTCTCTTGCCACGTCCAAGATGTCGCTCTTGCCACGTCCAAGACGTCTCTCTTGCCATGTCCAAGACGTCACTCTTACCACGTCCAATATGTCTCTCTTGCCACGTCCAAGACGTCGCTCTTGCCATGTCCAAGACGTCTCTCTTGCCATGTCCAAGATGTCGCTCTTACCATGTTCAAGACGTCTCTCTTGCCATGTCCAAGACGTCGCAATAACGATGAAATCTATGTCGTCGGAAAAGAGACGTCATGTGAAACGACATTTGAGGGGGTTCGTTGTTTGTCGTTCTCCCAAAAATACAAAGTGGCAATTGTGTCGAACGCGTTGTCGGAATTTGATCCAAATGTACTAGTGAGAAAACAGTCAATCATATACATACAAGGAGGAGAACAAGTAGAGAATTTAGGCTGAACACCAACATTGGAGATTTTAACATGGGAGATATTATACTAGATTTAGGATCCGAAGTCAATGTATTACCCAAGAATACATGGAAATTTATGGGAGATCCCACACTAGGATATTCACCGGTTCAACTAAAACTAGCAAATCAACACTGAGTTCTATCGATTGGGAGACTAAAAGGGGTAGCAGTAGACCTGGATGGAGTGCAGAATAAAGAAGACTTCGAAGTAATCAAGATAGTGGATGGAACAACACCTTATCCAACATTGCTCAGATTGGATTGGGCATTTTATAACCAGGCCATAATAAACTTAAAGACTTAGAATATGACCTTTGAGTCAGGAGAATACATAGTCGTTGCGCCATTGGACCCATCAGAAGGGGCAAGGTTTGTAGAGCCTACTTTCTTGGACCTGGAGGAAATTAATCAGTTGTACAGAACAACTGTGCAAGATGAATATTACGTGAACCCAACTGCATATGAGGTACTTAGTTGGTGAAGAATCACCTCATGTGTGTCAGACTCAGATACGGGCTTAGAAAATTGGCAGCAGAGGTTACACAAAGTCTCCACTAGAAGATGCATAAGAATAGACCGCGCAGTAAGATGGGTAGGTACAAAGATAAGGGAGCCTTCCAACTTCCATGGGGTGAATGATCTAGAAGCATTCTTAGCACAGTATGAATATGAAGTGTTAGAAAATTAGATACTGTTAGCCTTGGATATAACACTCAAGGAAACACTTGCAAGATGGTGGGGTGCACACAAAGAAATAGTGAAAGACTGATATCAATGTAAGCAGTTACCGTGCATTAGGTTTGGCACAAAACAAGGAAGAAACCAACTACAAAAATATGATGGACAAGGGCCACCAGCATAACACTTGGAGAAGTGCAGAGCACTATGGAAAATGACACCATTGGAGGAATGGACTCACCATTTCGTGCACACATTAGAGGGCATCCTAGCAAATTGGTATACGGACTAGGAACTGCGTAGAGGAAATACGAGCTGGACAATATTACAACATAAGTTTATAGTCACTTTCTCATTTGAGCATGAGAACACCAACATAGACACAACACTTAAACAAATCATAGGGGTGATATTCATTAAGGAACCAAAAGTTGAACTCATGACAGAAGAACAACAACAAAACAAACAGACAGTGAAAGAACTATTGTCATGCTACCATGTGTAGGAAGAATCACCAACTGAAGATGGCACGCACAATATTCAGATTGAGGAAGTTGAAGGCGAGAGAGAAGTGGAAGTTCCACCTATTGAATCAAAAGTAATTGCTGTGTTGATCAAGGTGAAGAAAGTCAACATTGGGACAGTTGAGAATCCCAAAATGGCCAGCATTGGAGACTACTGGGATGAGAAAACAATGGAAATCATAAGAGAGTTACTGCGTAAGTACATTGAACTGTTCCCAACAACGTTCATATAAATGAAATGCATAGTAGGAGAGCTAGGTGAATTGAAGATATCGCTCAGAGATGAGGCAATACCAATCATACAATGACCATACATACTAAACCCGATATATAAGGAAAAAGTCAAAGTTGAGATTGATAGGATGTTGGAGGTTGGAATCATAGAAACTGTAGAAGAGTCTGAATGGGTAAGACCGATGGTAGTTCAAGATAATAAACAAGGGGGGATAAGAATATGTGTCGACTTGAGGAAGTTGAACGATGCGTGCCTACATGACCCATTCCCTACTCCCTTCACAGATGAAGTGTTGGGGAATGTAGGAGGACATGAAGCTTATTCATTCACCGATGGATTCTCGGGATACCATTAGATCAAGATAGCACCGGAAGAAAGATACAAGACCACTTTTTCCACAGAATGGGGATCCTACCAATATACAGTCATGCCGTTTGGATTGAAGAATGCACCAACAATATTTTATAGAGTAGTTATAGCGACATTCAAGGAATTCATCCACCAGTTTCTAGAGGTACATCTAGATGATTGAACAATCTATATTCTATTGAAGTACCATGTAGAGGTCTTGTAGCTGCTATTAGAAAGATGCAAGCAGTGTGATATATTGTGAAATATCAAGAAGTGTATCTTCAGAACATATTTTGGGATACTATTGGGCCATATAGTATGCAATCAAGGCTTGCCATTAGATCCTGCCAATATTGCAGTAATTGTTAACCTACCACCACCAAAAACAGTCTGCCAATTGAGAGAGACATTGGGACACACATGATACTATAGGAAATTTATAAAGGGGTATGGGCATATCACTACGCCAATGGAGAAATTGTTAAGGAAAGACACAAATTTCCAGTGGAATGGGGACTGTCAGCGCGGTCTGGATACCCTGAAAGAGAAGATGGTGACCACACCAACACTAGTATTCCCAGATTGGGAAAATACATTCCACGTACATGTAGATGCATCATCCATAGCACTTGGAGCTATTTTGGCACATCCATGAGAAGGAGAATTGGACCATCCTATAGCATTTGCTAGCAAAAAACTGACAGAATCGGAGCATAAATACAATACCACAAAGAGGGAAGGCTTAGCTATGGTCTACGCACTTCAGAAGTTTAGGCATTATTTATTGGGTAAACATTTCAAGATTTTCACATACCATTCAATGCTCAAATAAATTGTCAACAAGACAATGTTGGGGGGGGAGAATTTGAATTTGAAGTCATAGTCAAACTAGGAAAGCTGAATGCAGGACTTGATCACCTGTCAAGGATCACTAATGGGGAGGAACCCATGAATCTGGAGGACAAATTTACTGACATGCAGTTATTTTCAATCCAGATAGTCGATGAATACTTTGCAGACATCATCCTATACTTGAGTACATGGACTGTGCCACAGGAATTCAATAATGCACAAAAGAAAAAACTGGTAGTCAGGGCTGCAGACTATTAGTTGATTGCAAGAGACTTATACAAAATGAGTGCAGATAGCATCTTGAGAAGATGTGTGCTAGAACATGAAATACCAAGGATTTTAACAGAAGCCCATGAGGGAATAGAACAAGGAAATTATGTAGGAAACACTACCGTGTAGAAGGTATTGTGCGCAGGACTATGGTGGTTGACCATTCACAAAGATTCAAAGGACTACTGTCATAAATGCGATGTATGTTAGAGGGTGGGTAAACTGAATAGAAGGGATGGGATGCCCCTATTACCACAAGTAACTTTGCAGGTATTTGACAAATGGGAAATAGATTTTGTGGAACCAATTAATGCACCAACAAAAAGGTCAAGAGCAAGGTACATTATCACTGCGACTGAATACTTAACAATATGGGAAGAAGAAGCACCAGTAAAATATTCCAATGCAGAGACAAAAACACACTTCCTGTTTGAGAAAACAATCAATAGATTTGGCTGCCCAAGGATTTTGATGAGTGACCAAGGCACTCACTTCATAAACAACATTATTATGGCTATAACTGAGGAGTTTGAAGTTTATCATCAAAAGAGTACACCATATCATCCTCAAGAAAATAGAATAGTGGAAGCCTTTAACAAAATCCTTGAAAATGCACTAACGAAGATATGCAACATTAGTAAGGATGATTGGGACTTGAAGATACCAACAGTACTGTGGGCGTACATGAACACATGCCAAAAATTGACAGGAGAGATGCCATTAAGATTGGTGTATGGACAAGAAGCCGTGGTGCCATTAGAAATTTTGGTACCTAGTCTGTGCGTAGAAGAAATTACAAACATGACAGAACGAGGCACAGTATAGGAAAGGATAAATCAACTGATGATCACGGAGGAAGACATGATTCTAGCAGGGTTTCACCAAGAAGTATAGAAAGAAAGGGACAAATCTTGGCATGACAGACATATCAACTTGAAGAAAGATTTCAAGGAAGGAGATTTAGTCTTGGTGTATGATAGTAAATCCCTTCATTACCCAGGAGAACTCAGAATGCATTGGTTCAGACCATACAAAGTAAATACTATCACAGACGGGGGAGATGTACAATTGAAGGATTTAGGAGGAACATAACTCTAATGGATGATCAATGGGATTCGACTGAAGCTGTATAGGGATAATCGACCTCTTTGCACTTGAAAAACACACAGACACAAAGAAGATACCACGTCGGACATCAAAAGATAACAACAAAGACGTAGTGCACCGAAAAGGATAATGAGCGCATGCACTCAGAAACACTAGCATGACAGAGAAAGGACCAATGGTCACTAGAAAGCAGAAACAATGGGAATGGTGGGTACGACAAATAAACCTCCAACGGACGATGACTATAAAACATAAATGACAAAAATGATTGATGAGACGCCGCATTAATCATGAAAACTGGTGACGGAAAGGGAAATCAATGGAAAGTACGTGGGAAACACTAGTTCATTTAAAACACATGTTGGGTAATGTCTCCGAGAAGTTTCACCCAATTTCTATATAAGGGAAGCACACTGAGATTGAAAGGGTTATTGCGAAATTGAGAAAAGCATAGAGAGTTAGAGTATACAGAGCAGAGAGAGAAGTCTGTAGAGGTTACAGAGGCCACTAAGTTCAGTGAACAACATCCTTAACACCATGGCACAACCCAAACTGAAAGAGCTGAGCCAGACTTGTAGATGACCTCGAGGCAACATCATACCACCACCACAACCACAGGGAAGTGAATAGAAACCACCTCAGACTCCATAAGTCATCAATGTGGATGAAATCCCATCACCTGATATGACACCAACAAGCCCCACACCTATCGTGGAGGAAACCCAATAGACAACGCTATTGAGCATGGACATTGATATGTTGGAAGGGGGACAGGGCCAATAGACTAAGGACACAGGAAATAATTCACACCCGGAAAACCCTGAAAAATCCTCGAGAGTTAAGGGGACGACCCTGAACCAAGCATAAACGATCGCACTAGAAAGGTCACACACAACCATGCTGGAACAGCCACAGGAGGGCATAGTGAAATATGTCACCGACCGAGCAAATGAGTATGTCGAAGAGAGAGAAATGGAGGCTGGAACCTCGAGTCAGCCACCACAGTAGAATGGAAAACAACGAGTACCGCGATCACCGCACAAGCAGGCCGCCACAACCATAGTCTTGTCGCGCATTCCATAAGGGGTATGTATCGCAGGTAACATGTTAGGCCATGTGGATAAATTGAGGTACTCATACCATGATGTGACTGACAAAGACAAGTTGCTAGAGTTTTCCAAGAAAGTTTACCTACAGACTGTGGGTATAGGACCCTTTTGTGAACCGATTAACCAACCAAGCCAGTGAGCAGCTGGACTGGCCAAAACCAAGATTCTAGGCCTATTGGACATCCCTCACTTTGGGAGGGGCCAACACATAGACAAATGCATCAAGCAGCTGATGGAAGTCACCCACGAAGGATACCTGTGGCTGGAACATATCGTCTCAATAGATGTAGAGCTCATTACATTTATCATAGGGATTCCATCATGGGGGGAGACACCTATGTAGTTCCTGAGGACAAGATGAAGGAGAAGGCACTGGATGAGGAGATGAAGAAAAAATATGGTATAGAAAGGGGGCCATGCAGAATCATAATCAAGAGTACTAGTGACATAGTGACAAGAATGGCCACACAAATTATGGCGTGCAAGTTACTCAGGAAATGCCACAAGGAGGAAGTCCCTACCGGGGTTGTCGCAGCTGCAACATAGTGTGCGGAAAGCACCATATTCAGCTGGGCCCCATATTTGTTGAATATGTTCCTGAAAGACTGCAAGGATGCACGGGACTTGGGGACAAAATTTCACTATTCATGGTTACTCATCTTGATCGCCTTGATTGGATGGAAGGAGCCTAAGTATTCATTCTTTGCCACAAGACCCAATCCTTTCCACGTAATGCGATACCTATCATTGGGGTGCGCTCCAGACCCCAAGAATAGAAAGAAAAATGCAGCCATATTCGAATGATATTATAATGACCTACAAGAGAGCATTTCCAACACTTGGTGAGTTACACCGGAAACGACCACACAATATCAGGGCACAACCAACTTCAAAATGACTAGGCATGCAATGCGGATCCAAGCACAAAAGGATCCCAATAATCAATGGATACAACTGTGCTACCGCATCAAGGAGGAGGACATAGAGATGGCCATCAAGGATTGGAACGATGACTGGAGGATTCTAGTCCTGAATCAATAAATTCCCACAGATACAGAGGCAGAGGCAGGGCAGGAACATACACCTGTAGAAGAGATAACAATGCCCAAGAATCCAAGGATAGGGCAGAAAAAGGCACAGAAAAATAAAGGGGGGGGGGGTGTCCAACAAAGGCACTTAGGCGGGGAAGAAGAAAAACACCCAGGTGCCACTGGAACATGAGAAACTGACTTAGACAACACAGGGAACCACATCAAGTGATACTCAGTAGGATTAAGGCCAAACCAAGAGACCAGTCATACAAATGGGGGGTGCACACAAGAAAGCTAAGGTGCACATAATGCCAACATAATAAACGATCACAAAGGATGACACAGACCTTGTGGCCCAAATGGTCCAGGATTGAATAACAAAGGATTTTGAGGATGATTAGCGCCAAAGAGACATGATTCAGGAGGAACTCGCAGACATGAGGCAACTTCTCGAGCATATCAAAGAAACGCATGGGGCCAACAAAGGCATAGAAGTAGTCCCATCTGCATCACATGCAGGAGCAGAGGTTGGATTGAGTGAGCAGGAAAAGGTACAGACGATAGCACAACCGAGCTCGACATTTCATGTCACACCCAACATGCTTCCCATGGATGAAATTGTGGGGCAGAAACCCTTGAAGGATTTGGCCCAAATATAGTTGGTAATGATGTAGATACCAACCAAGGTGTTGTATAAACTGCAAGTCAACATCACACTGGAGGTACAGTCGCACGCACACATAGATGCAGTGGAATTGTAGCAGACAAAGGACAATCGAGACGAGTTGGAATTGGTACTTGAGAAGGTCAAGATTGATACCAAGTATGAGAAATACCATGCAGATAGGTTGGAACAGAGATTGGCAGTAGCATATGAGTAAATTTTAAAGAGCACATAGGTAAAAGAGCTCATGGTGATGCAGAAGATTGATTAGATTATGTAGACAATCAATCAATACAAACATGAGATCGAGCACCTTCGAGAACAACTCGTACCTACCACTCCCCCAGAGGTGAAGGATCAGAGGAAGCATGAAGAAACAATGAAGATAAAGGAGATGGAGTGATAAGTCCATGCAACGAACGACTTGTTAGAGAAGGAAACACTGCTATGGATGAATCTGGAAGAGGATCAATAGTTCCAACAATGAGACTAGGAAGAAGAAAGGATAAGCGCAACTATCCAAGACCTCAAGCAGAGGCAAAAGACAATGCCGATCATGGAGTGTGTCAAAGGAGCACATGATATGAAGAAACTGTAGGCTGAACTAATAGCCATGTAGACGCAGAAGAAGGAGCGCCAAGCTCAAATGGAACCGCTCCAGGAGTGGGTGCATAGGTCATTGTATAGGCGGAAGACAAAAATATGAACATCTCACAAACTCAGGAAGACTGTGTAGAGATGATCAATGATGAGATTTCCGTGCAAGTATTGGATGCACTCAGGAAGAAGACTGTGCAGGCTCAAACATAAGAAAAGGAACTCACAAAGAAGTTCCAGGATATCACAGGGGAGATCGAATAAGTGCACAAGGTTTAGGTGGCTCAGGATGAGCCACATGTCAGTGTTGGGGTATTTTTGGATGCAGGCCGAATCAGAAAGAAAGGCTATTTTTGGAGGAGGAGAATGCAAGAGGAAAGAAATAGCTGGAAGGAAAAGAAACAAGTGTAAGAGAGTAGATGAAGCATGCATGAATGGAAAACCTAATGATGCAAGGGTTAGGGTTTTTGTAATGCATTGTAATGGCTAGTGAGCCGAGGATATAAATAAGTAGTACTCAGGCACCACAAGGGGGGAGAGAACTCACACAGAGGGAAAAAGAGAGAGAGAATTGTAAGAACTGTATGAATCATTCAGTTGGTGAGCTAAGGAAGGAGTGAGAAACTCGATCCTGAGGGTTAGATCATAGGTTGAGGATCCTGGTGCGATCTAGTCAGCCTCGTAGGGATTGAGGAGCCTATGGGAAAGAGGGAGAACTAAGATTGTAACCATGTGTGGTGTGGGATGTTTCTAAACCATAATAAAAGATTGAGAGATAGATCTTTGTGGATGTATCCCAGGAAGGGGTGAATCACGGTAACACTTTGTTATGTGAATGGATGAATGCATCTTTATGTCTGATTAGTTGATGAATGCTATATGAATGAATAAATACATAGATATGGTATTCCACATGCATGCATAGAATGAATGTTATAACTAGATGTTAGATGGACTGACTAAAGTTTATAGTGCACAACCACAGATCTCGCTCAATCTCATGTTTCAAACACTTGAGTATTGCAACCACCCATAGAGCTATCTTGGGTGAGACTATGCAGTACACTCTGTGTACTGCGTTTCCTTCTGGTTTACCAAAGGGGCCGATAGTTTTTAAAGGGATTTTGTTGGGAAGCTTATTAAATATGAACCAAGATCAATTTGTGATGGCCAAATAGAATCATAATACCCCATAAATAATCCTCAAGACCAATAGAAAAGAGATAAAGAAAACCAACAATCCACCTAGAGGATGTGTGGGGATTCAGACAACCCTAGAAGTGTAGAACCCACAATTACAAAGAAGTACAGAAGAACGCGTTGAACACAAATGGACAAGAGTAGCCAGTTGGAATAGGTGGGTGGCCACTAATATCCACCTGGATCAAATGATAACACTGGTAGGAGGAGAAATCTTTTCCCTTTCTTTGACCCTTATGATATTTTTGGAATCTCTTTGGAGATCGAGATTCTTTATGAAAGTGAGTCTCCTTTTGAAAATGAGACTTTCCCTTTCCACCCTTATCATGAACAACTAGGGCTTGATATCCATCTCTTAATAGAATGACTTCTCTATTATCCACTCTTGCTTCTTCTTGAACACATTCTTCCCATAAACTATCAAGTTGGAGTTTCTCTTTTCTTGCACAAATAGTTTGGGTGAAGGCATCCCAAGGTATCGTGAGACCATTAAGAGTTGTCATCATGAGTTCATATTCATCTAAGTTGTCTCCAATTTCCTCTAACTATTCCTTGAATTGAGAAACCCTAGAGAAATAGTCTTGAACTGTTTCTCCTTTTTGCATCTTTGTATTATTGATTTGGGCTCTCAAGTTCATCTTCCGGTTGATGTTTCTTCCTTCATACATTCTGGTTAGGGCATCAAAAATATATTTTGGAGTATTCTTAGAATATAATTGAGGGATCAAGTGGTCTTTAATGGAACCTACAATTATTGTTTTATCCTTAATTGTATCGTTCCTGCACTTCTCTTTGGTTGCATTTTCAATAGGCTTTGGTACATTTATTTTATGAATTTTGCAAGTCTTCAAGAATGAGTCTAATTATGCACTTCTAGGCATGGAAATTTTCCACACCTTATAACTTGTCAACAAGCTTGGTTCTTGCAGAGATCTTGAGTTGGAGCTAAGAAAATGACCAGAAAATGAAAGTGCTCAAAAAATGAATCTGAACTTACCAGGAGATGCGTTGGGCTGAAACGAGTTTGATGGAATTGACCGTTTTTGAAAAATCCAAGTTTTACCCCCTGAAACTATACTTGTGCACTTATGGACTAGTGTTTCTGGTACTAGTTCCGGTTTCATGGTTTTCTAGTTTTCTGGTACCAGTCAAAACTTGGGTTTGACTTTCTGAAGAATCCAACCACTGAAAAAGTTCTCTCAAGCTACCAAAAGATGCGCTAGCGCAATGTGTACTTTCCAAGGTGGTCTTTGGTAAAAAATTCCTCTTCAGTTAAAATACCCAATTTTATTGTACGACAACATAAATGTATAGATTCCTAGTGAAACAATCTCTTTTTAGTGAAGCTCTGATACCATGTTAAGTTTTACTGCTGTTATTAAGTTATTTCCAAATTTCATGAGAATTCAATGCATTTCCAAAACAACGGTATAAGGAGGATCACTGAAATAAACACAATCACAAGGTATGCAACATTTTATCCTAGGAAACGCTCATGGGGGAGAAATCCCAACAAAAATTCCTCAGTAATAGATTGCCAATACAATGCCAAGAATAAGACCAAAACACCAAAGACAGACCAAGAACAAAACACCAAAGATAGACCAAGACCAAAACACCAAAGACAAACCAAGACCAAAACACCAAAGACAGACCAAGACCAAGCATGTGCCTCTCTTCTCCTTCGTTATACTTCTTTCTGCAACTACAACTTCCTTCAAGATATGCACACTAGATGAGTGAGTGAGTGTGTACAATGTACACACTCACTCACTCATCTAGTGTGCATATCTTGAAGGAAGTTGTAGTTGCAGAAAGAAGTATAACGAAGGA
>JASDQU010435728.1:79075-91383 GCA_032191745.1 Picea mariana
CCCAATCCAACGGCTGACGGGATTTCTATATGAGATCTGACGGCTGTCGATCTTCTCTTGCTGTAGGCTCCTCCTAAGCTCCTCTTGGACGTGAACTCATCAACGGTCCAGATCTCTTCTTTAGGCTGATCTGACGGCTGTCGCCACTCCTCCTGAGCTGTTGCGCTTTCTTCCCAGACTTGGAAGAATTTCACGTTCCCAAAGGCTTCGACCCTTTGCACTCTTTCTCCTCTGCGAACCCCTCGACTTGAGTCTCGCTACGCGTATGAGAATGCTATCCTTCTTGAGCTTCTGCCTTTGAATCCTCAAAGGGTTCTCCCAACTCCTGCACTCCTCACAGAGTCTCCTCATGCACACACTGGTGCTATCCATTCTGAGCTTTCACGAACACTAAGACCCCTTGGGGGATTTTGTCCTTCTTCTCCCTCAGATGGAGAATGAATTGGATGCCCTCCTGGCTACCCTTCTGCTCAAGCCTCTTCTTGAGTACTTCTTGGTATTCAACAACCCAGTGAAGATCCTTCAGTGGACTCTTCCTTCAACTGGAAAAACTCAAAGAGTTCTCTCCTCCCTTCTGTGCCTATCTGCACACTTGCTCGACGCCCTCCTGGCAGAGTATCTTCCCCTGTGTCATCTACACGATACCTTTATGCCCCTCTGGTAGAGTTCCTTTCCCCACAGAATGTTTAGCAATTATATCTTCCTGTGCACCCTTTGCACTAGCTCAATGCCCTCCTGGCAGAGCTCTCAGAATCCTCAGTGATTCTAGTCTTCCTCGACTCTCAGCAGAGTTCTTCTTCAGCACCTCGTGCTTACACTCAATGCCCACCTGGCAGATCTCCATAGAACTTACAACAAAGTTCTGTCTACAACTATGTTTCAGCTACACAGCCTTGCCTCCAAGGTGTTCAACAACCTTGAGGTCTTTTTCCTCTGAGTTGTTGACTTCAGTTCTGTGCCTCAGCACGTCTTTGTCTGACTCCTCAGAGTTCAGAAGTGCATCCTCTGTGCAGTGGTATTCAGAGTCTGCAACACTTTGTCATGCCCTCCTGACATGAAACCTCAAAGACCCTCAACTTGAAATCAAGCACACTCCTGCAGAATGCATCAAAAATCATACATTCACAACATACATAGGGAACACACACAGACATCTATATAAGACATGATAATGCAGGAAAAACTGCTTCTCTTATATTAAAATGGAAAATTCTTGTATTTTTTACAATGGTGTTCCTGAGCTCTCTCTAGCTCCTCTACAATCATGCTAACTCCACTCTCTCAAAATGACATTTGAAATCTCTTTTACCTGAGGTGCTCATCGAGCGCTTTCCTCCAGGATTTACCTACTCTAATAAATTACATTCAATGGCTGTCTAGTCTGCTATTCAGAACTAGATCTCTTTTGATCTACATTAAATGCCTATCCTATCTACAGCCCACACAAAGGCATGGCTTGCCTGGCTCAACAGCCTAAGCACATTAAATTACATTCATTACAAATATTAAATGAGGCTACGCCTCCCTTTTAGAATTTGAATGCATGTGCGCTAACGGGGCTGGTTGCCTGGCTGGCTGACATGGAGCGATGCTCCTGCATCAATTACACTCTGTGTACCGCGTTTCCTTCTGGTTTACCAGAGGGGCCGATAGTTTTTAAATGGATTTTGTTGGGAATCTTATTAAATATGAACCAAGATCAATTTGTGATGGCCAAATAGAATCATAATACCCCATAAATAATCCTCAAGACCAATAGAAAAGAGATAAAGAAAACCAACAATCCACCTAGAGGATGTGTGGGGATTCAGACAACCCTAGAAGTGTAGAACCCACAATTACAAAGAAGTATAGAAGAACATGCTGAACAAAAATGGACAAGAGTAGCCAGTTGGAATAGGTGGGTGGCCACTAATATCCACCTAGATCAAATGATAACACTGGTAGGAGGAGAAATCTTTTCCCTTTCTTTGACCCTTATGATATTTCTGGAATCTCTTTGGAGATTGAGATTCTTTATTAAAGTGAGTCTCCTTTTGAAAATGAGACTTTCCCTTTCCTCCCTTATCATGAACAACTAGGGCTTGATATCCATCTCTTAATAGAATGACTTCTCTATTATCCACTCTTGCTTCTTCTTGAACACATTCTTCCCATAAAYTRTCAAGTTGGAGTTTCTCTTTTCTTGCACAAATAGTTTGGGTGAAGGCATCCCAAGGTMTCGTGAGACCATTAAGAGTTGTCATCATGAGTTCATATTCATCTAAGTTGTCTCCAATTTCCTCTAACTATTCCTTGAATTGAGAAACCCTAGAGAAATAGTCTTGAACTGTTTCTCCTTTTTGCATCTTTGTATTATTGAGTTGGGCTCTCAAGTTCATCTTCCGATTGATGTTTCTTCCTTCATACATTCTGGTTAGGGCATCAAAAATATATTTTGCAGTATTCTTAGAATATAATTGAGGGATCAAGTGGTCTTTAATGGAATCTACAATTATTCTTTTATCCTTAATTGTATCGTTCTTGCACTTCTCTTTGGTTGCATTTTCAATAGGCTCTAGTACATTTATTTTATGAATTTTGCAAGGTAATTCTCTTCAAGAATGAGTCCAATTATGCACTTCTAGGCATGGAAATTTTCCACACCTTATAACTTGTCAACAAGCTTGGTTCTTGCAGAGATCTTGAGCCAGAGCTAAGAAAATGACCAGAAAATGAAAGTGCTCAAAAAATGAATCTAAACTTACCAGGAGATGCGTTGGGCTGAAACGAGTTTGATGGAGCTAACCGTTTTTGAAAAATCCAAGTTTTACCCCCTGAAACTATACTTGCGTGCTTCTGGACTAGTGTTTCTGGTACTAGTTCTGGTTTCATGGTTTTCTAGTTTTCTGGTACCAGTCAAAACTTGGGTTTGACTTTCTGAAGAATCCAACCACTGAAAAAGTTCTCTCAAGCCGCCAAAAGATGCGCTAGGGAAATGTGTACTTTCCAAGGTGGTCTTTGGTAAAAAATTCCTCTTCAGTTAAAATACCCAATTTTCTTGTACGACAACATAAATGTATAGATTCCTAGTGAAACATTCTCTATTTAGTGAAGCTCTGATGCCATGTTAAGTTTTTACTGCTGTTATTAGGTTATTTCCAAATTTCATGAGAATTCAATGCATTTACAAAACAATGGTATAAGGAGGATCACTGAAATAAACACAATCACAAGGTATGCAACATTTTATCCTAGGAAATGCTCATGGGGGAGAAAACCCAACAAAAATTCCTCAATAATAGATTGCCTATACAATGCCAAGAATAAGACCAAAACACCAAATACAGACCAAGACCAAAACACCAAAGAAATACTAGGACCAAGCATGCACCTCTCTTCTCCTTCGTTATGCTTCTTTCTGCAACTGCAACTTCCTTCAAGATATGCGCACTAGATGAGTGAGTGAGTGTGTACAAATGAGACACCATCCTCACATATAAATACAAGTTGTGAGGTGGTTCTAGGGTTGTGTCTCTTCACTTGGTTGAGTAGACTTCTCCTAGAAGTGGCTAAAACCACTTTATAATTACTAGGGGCCGACTTTACAAATTCCACCATATAATTACAGTTTAACCAATCCGTAAAAGGGGATTTGATCTTATACAAGACCTGACTCGATCAAATCGCAAAAGGGGATTTTATCTATACAATAATAACTCAAATATAATTAGAATATTCTTCAAAGTTACAATATTTCAACACTCCCCTTTAACAAGAAGGGTATTCTACTGACATGACTCAATACATCATCATCAAGATAAGGAGAGGGAAACATCATCAACAACATATGGAACACTAACTGACACATCTATAAATCATCGAAAGTTTTTCTCATCATCAATATCATCACTATTTACAACATGGATATGGAGTAACATCATCATCATGAAGCTGTAAAATCAACATCAATAGCACGAAGATGGAACAACAACATCATCAATAGAACTAAGATGGAACAACATTATCCACAACATGAAGCTAGAACATCATCATCAACATGTGGCAACATAATGAGAGAGGTGCATCAACAACATTTGTGGTACTCTGATAGACCATCGTTACTGGACTGTTCAGGATCTGCCCATGAATCATAATATTCCATAGGATATAAAATCCTAATAAGCTACCATGTGGTAATCTAACAAACCGTCCTTACCGGACCTTCGAGATATGCCAAGGAATCATAAGAATTCCTAGGATATAAAATCCTAACTGAGCTACCACTACTTACTGTAGTTGACATATACAAGCACAGGTACTCTAACAGATTGACCTTACCATACCTTCAAGATCTAACCAGGGATGATCAATCCTCTAGGATATAAAATCCTAACATAGCTACCCAATGTTGGTCAGGGTACCATAGTATCATCAACATCACTCCCCCTTTCGAGGGAGGTCATGTAGGACTACACCAAGCTTGTCTCATAAGTACTCAAACTTCACACGAGATAGAGGCTTGGTCAACACATCTTTAACATGCTCATCTGTGCCAACATATTGGAGCTTTATAGCTCCTCTATGCACTATATCATGAATGTAGTGATACCAAATTTCTATGTGCTTCGACTTATCATGGAACAATGAGTTCTCCGTCATCTTTATACAACTATGGTTATCACATAGAATCATGATGGCTTCCATCTCCAATTTGAACAAAATTGTCAACAACTTCCAAAGCCATATGGCTTCATAACTGGTGGAACATGCTGCAATGTAGTCCGCTTCTGCCGTGCCGAGAGAAATACTAAATTGTTTCCTACTTTTCCATGAAGTCATGGCTGACCCCAAACTGAAACAACATCCTGAAGTTCTCTTTCTATCTAAAGCACTTACAACCCAATCTAAATCAGTATAACCATACAGTTTGAAGTAATGATCTCTAGTATAATAGAGACCATAATCCAACGTACCATTAAGGTATGTCATCACATGATTTGCAACTACAACGTGACCACATCTAGAATCCACCAGATAATGACTCAAGGTGTTCAAAACAAAGCATATATCTAGTCTGTTATTCGTGAGATACATCAAAGAACCAATAATATGCCTGTATAGAGTAGCATCAACGAACTCTGACGAAGTATCAACCATGAGCTTCGAATTCATTTTCATGGGTGTGGTCATGGATTTACATTCCAACTTGTCAAATGTATTTAGTATTTCAACTGCATACTTCCCTTGGTTAAGGGAGATCTTCTCCGAGATCTGCCAAAAATCAAGACCTAATAAATAATGCATTGGGCCAAGGTATTTCATCTCAAATTATGCACCGAGCTTCTTATTGCAATATGTGATGATCTTATCTTCTCCTGACAAGAATAAATCATCCACATATAGTAGCAATATAACTGGCTCATCATTCATAACCTTGAAATAAAGGTTAGGATCAACTTTACTCTTGGTAAAGCCCGAGCTTTTCAGGAAACTATCAATTCCTCCATACCAAGCTCTA
This sequence comes from Picea mariana, assembly GCA_032191745.1. Taxonomy (NCBI): domain Eukaryota; kingdom Viridiplantae; phylum Streptophyta; class Pinopsida; order Pinales; family Pinaceae; genus Picea; species Picea mariana. The sequence goes on from JASDQU010435728.1 coordinate 84,576, forward strand.
GGATCTTCCTTCAACCTGTGCAGAGATTTCTTCAACTTGCAAACATGAGTCTTTCTATCTTCAACTTCAAAACCTTGTGGTTGTTCTATATTCACTTCTTCTTCAATAACACCATTTAAGAAAGTTGTTTTGAGATCCATATGGTGCAAATTCCACTTCATTTTGGCTGCAAGAGATATGATGGTTATGATAGAAGTGTATCTTTCTATAGGATAAAATGTTTCTTCATATTCAATACCTTCCTTTTGATAAAATCCATGAGACAAAAATCTTCCCTTATGTTTTTCAATACTTCCGTCTATTGCATGTTTTATTTTCTATATCCACTTGGAAGATACCACATCTTTGTTCTTTGGTTTGGGTACTACTTCCCACACATTATTCTTCATAATAGAAAAATATTATTTTTTCATGGCATCCATCCATTCTTTCTTCTAAAAATATCCTTCAAAGCAAGTAGTTTCCTTCTCTATGAGATCACACATCAAGGCCACATAGCTAGAGAATGGCTTAGGCTTCTTGCTTTCTCTCATGGTTCCTTCTGGGGAACCATACTTCTCTATGTCCTAAATAACTTCTCTAGCCTAAGCTGGATTTCTCTTGTGAGAGATAGTCATACAGGGAGGTTCTTGAGATTCTATCATATCATGATCTTCTGAATTCTCATCATCAGGGGTAATTGCAACTTCCTTCACGGGTTCCTTAACTCTGGGAGCTACAGGTTCTTCTTCATATACTTCTTCAAGCTCTAATTTCGTTGATCTCTTGAGTGCTTCATCTTTATCAAAGGTTACATCTCTGCTAATCTCAATATGATGGTATCCTGGTATGTATATTTTGAATGCCTTAGAGACCTCATAGAATCCGATAAATATTCCCTTCTTTCCTGAAGGATCCAAGTTAGTTCTCTTTTCTTTCAAAATGTGTACAAATACTAGAAAACCAAATATTTTGAGATGGCTTACTTCTGGCTTCTTTCTGGTGAACATTTCTTTGGGGGTTTTGAATCCAAGTGCTCTATGGGATAATATTTTTTGGACACATACTGTTTTTCTTGCTACTTCATCCCACAAGTGCATTGGAAGATATTGATCATGAATCATAGTATTTACTACTTCCATAATAGTTCTATTCTTTCTTTTTGCTACACCATTTTGTTGAGGATTATAGGGAGTCATGAGCTCCCTCTTAATCCTTGCATCTCTGCAAAAGTTTCCATATTCATTTGAATTGTACTCTCCTCCATTGTCCAACCTACGTATCTTGATTTTCCTTTCGGAGAGGTTTTCTACCAAGGATTTTTATTCCTTGAACTTACCAAGTACTTCATCTTTTGATTTTAATAATAAACCCACGTCTTATGAGATTAATCATCAATGAAATATACATAGTATACATACCCACTTAGAGAGGTTGATGGAATTGGAGCGCATACATTTGAGTGGAAAAGTTCCAAGATTCCTTTTGCTTTACTGTCTCTCTTTGGAAAGGGATTCTTTATGTTCTTTCCTTGCACAAATCCCTTGCATACACCTTCGTGATCAAATTTTAGTTATGGTAAATTTGTAACTACCTTGCTTACATATGGTAAGTCTTTGTAGTTGATGTGAACTAGTCTTCTATCCCAAAGTTCACAAGGACTTTTAGTAGAGTAAGTCAAGGCTACATCTGAGTGACCTTTTAACTTGTACAAACCAACTTCTTCTATTCCAATAACAATTGCATCTTATATAGTTTTTCCTTTAGACCACATAAGAACTTCACCATCTACGAATGCAACCTTAGAACCTTTATTATCTAGGTCTGAAATAGAAAGTAAGTTATTTTTCAAACCTGGTACATAGATTACATCCTTTATTCTCATCGGAGTTCCTGAATCAAGTTTGTAGGTGGCTTCTCCCATTCCTTTGATAGGGTACTGATAATCATCTCCAAGTGAAAATTTCTATGGGGGGTCATTTTTTATAAGGATGGAGAGAGTGTTCTTTTGACCTATCATGTTCTTAGAGGCACCACTATCTATGAGCCAAGTATCTTCTCCAGGTGTCATAGATCCCGAGAGAGTGGAAAACAAAACATATTCTTCAATCTCTTCTTTAGCTAACTTCTTCGGTGGCTCATCATCTTTGGCTGCATGGGAATGATGTATTTTGTTATTTTYCCTCTTGTATTCTTCCCTTATGGMARGRAAATTCTTTGCAATGTGTCCCATATTATCACAATGATAACACTGGTAGGAGGAGAATTCTTTTCCCTTTCTTTGACCCTTATGATATTTCTAGAATCTCTTTGGAGAGTGAGATTATTCATGAAAGTGAGTCTCCTTTTGAAATTGAGACTTTCCCTTTCCACCCTTAGAATGATAATTTAGGGCTTGATATCCATCTCTTAATATAATGACTTCTCGATTAGCCACTCTTGCTTCTTCTTGAACACATTCTTCCCATAAACTGTCAAATTGGAGTGTCTATTTTCTTGCACAAATAGTTTGGATGAAGGAATCCCAAGGTCTTGTGAGACCATTACGAGGTGTCATCACGAGTTCACATTAATCTAAGTTGTCTCCAATTTCCTCTAATTATTCCTTGAATTGAGAAACCCTAGAGAAACAGTCTTGAATTGTTTCTCCTTTTTGCATCTTTGTATTCTTGAGTTGGGTTCTCAAGTTCATCTTCTAGTTGATGTTTCTTCCTTTATACATTCTAGTTAGGGCATCAAACATATATTTTGGAGTATTCTTAGAATACACTTGAGGGATCAAGTGGTATTTAATGGAATCTACAATTATTCTTTTAGCCTTAATCATATCCTTCTTGTACTTCTCTTTGGATGCATTTTCTTCGGGTTCTGGTACATTTTCTTTTATGAGTTTTGCAAGGTAATTCTCTTCAAGAATAAGTCAAATTCTATACTTCTAGGGATGGAAAATTTCCACACCGTCTAACCTGTCAACGTGATTGGTTCTTGTAGACATATTGACCTAGAGATAAGAAAATGACTATAAAATGAAAGTGCTCATAAAATGAACCGAAATTACCAAGAGATGCACTGGGCTAAGGCAAGTTTGTTGGAGCTAACCGTTTTTGAAAAATCCAATATTTACCCCCTGAAATTAGACTTGTGCACTTCTGAACTGGTGCTTCTGGTACTAGTTCTGGTTTTTTGGTTTTCTAGTACTAGTCAAAACTAGGGTTTGACTTTTTGAAGAATCTAGCCACTGAAAAAGTTAGCTCAAGCTGCCAAAAGATGGGCTAGGGAAGTGCACACTTTCCAAGGTGGTCTTTGGTAAAAAAATTGTCTTCAGTAAAAATCCCTAATTTTCTTGTATGGCAACATAAACATCCAGATACCCAATTAAATATGCTTTATTCAGTCAAGCTCTGATACCATGCCAAGTTTTTACTGCTATTATTAAGTTATTTCCAAATTTCATGAGTATTCAATGCATTTCCAAAATAACAGTATAAGGAGGATCACTGAAAGAAACACAGTCACAAGGTATGTAACATTTTATCCTGGGAAACTCTCATGGGGGAGAAAACCCAACAAAACTTCTTCAATAATAGATTGCCAATACAATGCCAAGACTAATACTAAAACACCAAAGAAATACCGGGACCAAGCATGCACCTCTCTTCTCCTTTGTTATGCTTCTTCCTGCAACTGTAACTTCCTTCAAGACATGCACATTAGATGAGTGAGTGAGTGTGTAAAAATGAGACACCATCCTCACATATAAATATAATTTGTGAGGCAGTACTAGGATTATGTCTCTTCACTTGGTGGAGCCAAATTCTCCTAGAAGTGGATAAAACCACTTTATAATTACTAGGCGTCGACTTTACAAATACCACCATACAAATACATTTTGACCAAGCCACAAAAGGGGATTTGATATTATACAAGACCCGACTTGATCAATCCACAAAAGGGGATTTGATCTATACAATAATAACTCAAATATAATTAGAATATTCTTCAAAGTTACAATATTTCAAGACCAAGTAGAGAAATGACTGTGTTTTCATGGTTTTTGATCGATTTTCCAAGATGACGATTCTAGCCACCTGTAAGAGGAGCATCACAACGGAGGCCACTACCAATATCTTCTTCAAACGAGTGTGGGTAAAATTTGGGATAACAAAAACCATCACCTCATATCGGGACATCCCATTCCTCAACACATTCTGGTCGAGCCTCTAGTCACGGTTGGAAACCAAGCTTATCAAATCCACGACCTTCCACCCCCCAAAAGATAGCCAAACCGAGGTTGTCAACAGGATGATCATGCATATATTACACATGTACAATTCAAAGAATCCACACACATGGGATGAGAGTCTTCCCTATGTTCAACACAATTACAACATATCCGTACATAGCTCAACCGACCACAACTCCTTTTAGGTGGGGTTGGTATTTCAGCCATTGGGTCCAATGGATGTTACATTACCCCTTTCATCCACACATTGAAAAATTACCATGCTCAAACTGAAGCCAACAAAGCTATCTGGCTCATTGAATAAATCCATCACGTCTACCACCAGGTTCAAGATAGTTTGCAGAATTCCAATGCAGAGTACAAGCAATGCCATGATCAACATTAGGTACCAGACAAGTTTCAAGTGGGATATAAAGTTTAGTTGAAATTTTATAAAGAATTCCTTACAAGACCCCATTCAAAGCTTCATCCACTCTGCTATGGATATTACACCATCGCGAAGGATGTGGGTGATAATTCTTTTGAGCTCAACATTCCACCCTTCCTTGGATTGCACCTAGTGTTTAATGTGTACCTCCTTCGGCCATACTTTGCACCCATATTGGACACCTTAGAGATAGAAGAACAATTGAAAGAAATAGAACTCAACCCTGAATACATGGAACAATAATCCACTGATCATATCGTGGACTCACAGGTCAAGGGAACTCGCCAACAAAAGCTTCAACTTTATCGTGTTGTGAAAGCAAGGCAACTCTTGCACCAAGGAAAGTGGTTCACCCAAGGCCAAATTCAACAAAAATTTCCTCAACTGATGGAGAAATTAAAAAAATGGATACCATTACTTTCTGAGGGGGGAATATTGATCTAGGTGGATATCGGTGGCCACCCACCTCTTCCTACTGGCTCATATACAATTTTCATCTTGGCAGTTTTTTTTCTAGCTTTTTCGGGTCCTAAACTTATGGAGCCATTTTGAGGCCCTAAAAAATGTTTTTTGGGCCCCCCACAGTCACAATATAGATGGATTGAAAGTGTGACGACATAAAGTGTAGTCCTCATATAGACCTTTCCAACATGCTATTGTGTTCTTAAAATGAAGATCGTATGCAAAAGTTACAACACCAGGAAGTTGATGTACCAACTTACCCCATCGAGGCCCACATGGCTTTTGGATGTCTAGATTTTTGTGATTACTTATTGATGCTAAAAATTCTTTGAGGCATCAATGTAATGGTCTCAGGTGAATGCACGTATCCACCACATCTCTTCTCAAAGATTAGCTACCACCATTTGAGAAAGATTATTTTATTTTTCATTTTGCAGTTTCAATAGATTTCTTTATTGAATAGAAGTTAAGTTTCAATGTATTTCTATTATTTTTCTTTGTATATCTATTTTAATGTTATATATATATATATATATATATTTTTCATTTCATTCCTCTCATAAATCTGGAACTCTATGGCCGCCCATGCCATTGCCACTCCATTTCCATGCTTTTCCATGCATTTCCATTTCCATGACTTTCCAAGCCATTCCATGCCATGCCATGTCATGCCTTTCCTTTCCATGTTGTTGTCGCAAGAGTTGACTCTAGGCTGTAATAGAGCCAAGCCTTAGCACATTTTAAAAAGAATTTTTTTTATTTTATTGTTCATAACTTGACTTGGGTTGCAGCAAGCCAAACCCTGAAAATTTATTTTGAGTGCACTTCTGACCTAATACACTCAGAGACAGTTCTCTAAACAGCCAAGGGCTCTTTACTCAGGAATATTCAATGATTACAACAAGAAGGCCAGATTTCTTATTAGAAAAGATGTTTAATCAGGTTTGGGGTTTGATCCATGAAAAATAAGTCCATTGGGCATGGAGTCAAGTGAAAACCACAGGGAGGAGATCATAACAGGGATCACATTACTTACAGAGAATGAGGCAAAGTAAGTCTTTCTTTCAACTATAAATAATCATGACTTAATAGCAGAAAAAGAAAAGGAAAGGGCCATCACAGTGAAAGCATCAATCAAGGAGGAATTTTCACTATGACTTTGGAAGAAAAAACTAAAGGCTGATGGCTAGATACAGAGCACTTATCAGAAGTGAATTTTGAACAGTCACCATGAAAACAAAACTTTTATAAACTGCATGTAAGGAGCATTTAAAATGAATTCCAAACATATTTAACTCAGCCGACAAAAGAATAGATGGATAATAAGACAAAAAGAGGACATAGCGAAAGAAATGACCATAATGAATCTCATAATTTCAAGAAAACGCGTCACTGTGTATAATTTCATTTCTGGTTCTCAAAATAACTCAGCGTTCCACACAGGATCTCTCTGCCCTCAGAGCTTCCTCCCGGCCTCCCTCTCCCTTCATTACAATGAATGCATCTCTATAAATTCCCTGTATCAAGGAGGTTGAAACCGTCTCATATCATAACTGACAGTTAACTAATTTTAACTGTCTTTAACTAATTATAACAGTAATCTAAACTAAAATTAAAAGCACAACTCAAATCCTAATTTCTAGCAAAATGTTTATTCGATCCGCCTCCATGCGCAAAAATCTCTGCAGTTGTCGGGT
>JASDQU010435728.1:110365-121364 GCA_032191745.1 Picea mariana
AATAATTGTGAAAATTTATATTAATAATACATATAAAGTTTTATTTTTTTTTGTATATGATCATACTCATTAATATATTAATATAATTTATTTCATAAATTATAAATATTTATAATTACCTACATATTGTACGTTATAACTAATATTTAATATTGGTGAATTATGTTTTTTTGATTCAATTGCTCAAGAGTGGGGTGCACTGCATTTATACATTGCAAATAATATTGACTGGATGAATGTATGGATTGAAAGATGTAAACAACATAATGGAGGTAGGTTATCATGGCAACGACTGTTTGAATTGGTTAGAGAAGCTCGTCGTAACGGAGATGCCAATTTTATGCAGAGGGAAATTGATCTAGCATATGGTTTAAAAGAAGGACATGTAAGCAAATTCACCCATTTTATTTAGTTATTTTATATTATATTAATGTGACTACATGTGTAATTTATTTTTCAGATACTTTCGAAGTTATATAAATATATGTTAATTTATTAATTGACAATGCATCTTTTAGATATTTGACATATTGTAGTTGAAACACCACAAGGCTATGTGGTGCAATGGTCATAAATTTCACATCAAACAATTGGATGAAACCAGAAAAACTTCTAATAGTGGGATAACTGCAGTATTCCAAGTTACTAATGTTTCCTCTAGGAGTGGCAGACATCCCCGAGAATATGAAAATAGATACTATGGGTATTTAAACAATATAATTGAGTGTGACTTTAATTCCTTCAAATTAGTTTTGTTCGATGTCAAATGGTATAGGTTACGAATGCATGAACATGATGAGGAAAGAACTGTTATTCAACATGCCAACGAATTTCCAATGATTAAAACAATGGTGTTTGAAAGAGGACATGATCGCTATGTTTTTCCAAGCCAATGTGAACAGGTCTTTTAATCAAATGTTCTAGGTGAAAGGGATTGGTCATTTGTTGTTAGATATGATCCAAGAGGAAGGCCAATTAAGTATACTCATTTACATGAATAAGATGATATTGAAGATCAAGAAGATGATTCGATAGATAAGACAGAGCTGGAATATCATGGAGGGTCAACAGATGAAGAATATGAAGAAGATCATGATCCATGCATAGGAGACAATATTGCAATTCTTGATGATGATGTCGGCGAAAATATGCTCGAAAATGAAATTGATGATGATGATGATATCATCAATCCTTTCAACATCGTTTCAGAACCGAATGATGATACATATGTCGAATTCGATGAAGAAGATCAAGATAGAGAATAAGGATGATTACACAGATGTTGAGGTTGGATTAGGTACGTGACTATANGGTTACATGTTGTTTAATTATTATTTGAAACCTGAAAATAGTTGCCAATATACTAAAGTACGTGGTAGACTAAAAATATCATTTAGAAACACATAATTCCATGTACCTTCATTAATTTTTGTTTTTGTAGTTTCTATGCATGAATCTTAATAGGACGTTGCTTTCGATTATTTTCTATTTTATAGATTGGGTTTTGGGGATCAATTGAGAGTGATGTGAGGGGGAGGGGAGGGGCCATGTGATCTTCCACCTTCACGTGGTTGGCCTTGTTTAGTAGAGGATACATTATTCTTGAAACCAAGAGAATCTATTTCATTTTTACACCATCATGATCATATAAGATTTCATCAATATTGTTACCTATTTGAATCTTCTTAGAATTGAGATTCCTTACATAGTTGTTGAAAAAAGACAAAAGACTTGTGTAGCAAATATTTTTCATATGTTCTAGTAGGTATGTTAATGATTCCAAGTTTCATATTTGTATTTGAATGAAGGTCCAGCTAGCTTGCAAAGTATCAATTTGAGATTTCAAGTTGATAAACCAAATATGAAATTAATACAAGCATCATTTGATATCGTCACAAGAGAGACAAATGTAAATAATTTTGCGATTAATTTGCTATACTATCGACGGAAAAAGTTCGTCGATAGTATAGCTAATTCGTCGCAAGAATATTGTGTCTAATTTGAATGGTGTTACATGGTTTGAAAGTAGTGTAGGGCTTATATTATGGTGCAATGTAGTAGATTCTATAAGAACAATCTCTATGTCAAACCTCAAAATGGATAGTACCATATCTTGTTCATAAGACAAATATTCTTGGTATGTTTCCTTTGTGGATATGGTGGCTCAAGCCCTTAGTGCACATGATGCCTTACAATGAATTGTAACAATTTTACTATTGAATTATAGTGTTATGTCACCCATTCTTAAGAAAAGAACTTAAGGTTCTTAGGTCCTATTTGAATCTTCTTAGAATTTATATTCGTTTCAGAGTCGTTGAAAAAGGACAAAAGACTTATGTAGCGGATATTAATTTGGTCTTTGTGTGGGACATTTTATGCCATTAGTATGTTTTGTACAAAAATAATGGATCTTGGGAACTACACCATGGTCAAGGAATGAGGAATGAGGAACAAAGAATGAGGAACAAAAAGTGTACGAGGACTAGACACCGACAACAGGGACCTGCGACTGGGGCCAACGTTGAATTTTTTTCAAACAATTTCTGTATGCACTAAAATTTGTCATGGATATACTATTGGCATGAATTAAAGATATGGGAGGGTTTCTGGACTCAAATTTGAGTGACAAACCCACTTTCTTCCATCATCAATTCATCATGGAAACCATAAACCCTATTTTTCATATGTTCTAGTAGATATGTTAATGATTCCAAGTTTCATATTTGTATTTGACTGAAGGTCCAAATAGATTGAAAAGTATCAATTTGAGATTTAAATTTGATAAAACAAATATTAAATGAATCCAAGCATCATTTGATATCGTTGCAAGAGAGATGAATGTAAATAATCTTGCGGCGAATTTGCTATACTATCGACAAAAAAAGTTCGTCGATATGATAGCTAATTCATCGCAAGAATATTGTGTCTAATTTGAATGGTGTTACATGGTTTGCAAGGAGTTTAGGGATTATGTTATAGTGCAATGTAGTAGGGTCTATAAGAACAATCTCTATGCCAAACCTCAAAATGGATAGTACCATATCTTGTTCATAAGACAAATATTCTTGGTATGTTTCCTTTGTGGATATGGTGGCTCAAGCCCTCAATACACATGATGACTTACAATGAATTGTAAAATTTTTACTATTGAATGATAGTGTTATGTAACCCATGGTTAAGGAAATAAATTAAGGATCTTAGATCCTATTTGAATCTTCTTAGAATTGAGATTTGTTACATAGTCGTTGAAAAAGGACAAAAGACTTATGTAGCAGATATTAATTTGGTCTTTGTGTGGGACATTTTATGCCATTAGTATGTTTTGAAAAACAATAATGGATCTTGGGGACTAAACCATGGTCAAGGAACGAGGAACAAGGAACGAAATTGTACGAGGACTAGACACCGACAACAGGGACCTGCGAATGGGGCCAACATTGAAATTTTTTCAAACAGTTTTTGTATGCACTGAAATTTGTCATGGATAGACTATTGGCATGCCTTAACTATATGGGAGGGTTTCTGGACTCAAATTTGAGTGACACACCCAATTTATTCCATCATAAATTCATCATGGAAACTATAAACCCTATTTTTCATATGTTCTAGTAGATATGTTTATGATTCCAAGTTTCATATTTTTATTTGACTGAAGGTCCAGTTAGCTCGCAAAGTATCAATTTGAGATTTAAATTTGATAAACCAAATATGAAATTAATCCAAGCATCATTTGATATTGTCGCAAGAGAGACGAATGTAAATAATCTTGCGACGAATTTGCTATACTATCGACGAAAAAAGTTCATCGATAGTATAACTAATTTGTCGCAAGAATATTGTGTTTAATTTGAATGGTGTTACATGGTTTGCAAGGAGTGTAGGAATTATATTATGGTTCAATTTATTAGGGTCTATAAGAAAAATCTCTACTCCAAACCTTAAAATGGATAGTACCATATCTTGTTCATAAGACAAATATTCTTGGTATGTTTCCTTTGTGGATATGGTGGGTCAAGCCCTTAGTACACATGATGCCTTACAATGAATTGTAACAATTTTTCTATGGAATGATAGTGTTATGTCACCCATGGTTAAGGAAATAACTTAAGGTTCTTATGTCCTATTTGAATCTTCTTATAATTGAGATTCGTTACATGATCGTTGAAAAAAGACAAAAGACTTATGTAGCAGATATTAATTTGGTCTTTGTGTGGGATATTTTATGCCATTAGTATGTTTTGTACAAAAATAATGGATCTTGGGGACTACACCATGGTCAAGGAATGAGGATAGAGGAATGAGGAACAAGGAACAAGAAACAAAAATTGTACGAGGACTAGACACTGGCAACAGGGACCTGCAAATGGGGCCAACGTTGAATTGTTTTCAAACAGTTTCTGTATGCACTGAAATTTGTCATGGATAGATTATTGGCATGCATTAACGATATGGGAGGGTTTATAGACTCAAATTCGAGTGACACACCCATTTTCTTCCATCATCAATTCATCATGGAAACAATAAACCCTATTTTTCATATGTTATAGTAGATATGTTAATGATTCCAAGTTTCATATTTGTATTTGACTTAAGGTCCAGCTAGCTTGCAACGTATCAATTTGAGATTTCAAGTTGATAAAACAAATATGAAATGAATCCAAGCATCATTTGATATCGTCGCAAGAGATATGAATGTAAATAATCTTGCAACGAATTTTCTATACTATCAATGAAAAAAGTTCGTCGATAGTATAGCTAATTCGCTGCAAGAATATTGTGTCTAATTTGAATGGTGTTATATGGTTTGAAAGGAGTATAGTGATTATATTATGGTGCAATGTAGTAGGGTCTATAAGAACAATCTCTATGACAAACCTAAAAATGGATAGTACCATATCTTGTTCATAAGATAAATATTCTTGGTATGTTTCCTTTGTGGATATGGTGGCTCAAGTCCTCAGTACACATAGTCGTTGAAAAATGACAAAATACTTATGTAGCGGATACTAATTTGGTCTTTGTGTGGGACATTTTATTCCATTAGTATGTTTTGTACAAAAATAATGGATCTTGGGGAATACACCATTGTCAAGGAATTCAGACAGAGTAACGAGGAACGAGGAACAAAGAACGAGGAATGAAAATTGTATGAGGACTAGACACCGACAATAGGGACCTGCGAATGGGGCCAACGCTGAACTTTTTTCAAACATTTTCTGTATGCACTAAATTTTTTCATGGATATACTATTGGCATGCCTTAATGATATGGGAGGGTTTTTGGACTCAAATTTGAGTGACACACCCACTTTCTTCCATCATAAATTCATCATGGAAACCATAAACCCTATTTTTCATATGTTCTAGTAGATATGTTAATGATTCCAAGTTTCATATTTGTATTTGATTGAAGGTCCAAATGGCTTGAAAAGTATCAATTTTAGATTTCAAGTTGATAAACCAAATATGGAATGAATCCGAGAATCATTTGATATCATCACAAGAGAGACGAATGTAAATAATCTTGCAACGAATTTGCTATACCATCGATGAAAAACATTCGTCGATAATATAACTAATTCGTCGCAAGAATATTGTGTCTAATTTGAATGGTGTTACATGGTTTTCAAGGATTGTATGGATTATATTATGGTGCAATGTAGTAGGGTATATAAGAACAGTCTCTATGCCAAAACTCAAAATGGATAGTAGCATATCTTGTTCATAAGACACATATTCTTGGTATGTTTCCTTTGTGGATATGGTGGCTCAAGCCCTCAATACACATGATGCCTTACAATGAATTGTAACAATTTTACTATTAAATGATAGTGTTATGTCACCCATGGTTAAGGAAATAAATTAAGGTTCTTAGATCCTATTTGAATCTTCTTAGAATTGAGATTCGTTACATAGTCATTGAAAAAAGACAAAAGACTTATGTAGCGGATATTAATTTGGTCTTTGTGTGGGACATTTTATGCCATTAGTATGTTTTGTACAAAAATAATGGATCTTGGGGACTACACCATGGTAAAATAAATGAGGAATGGGGAACGAGGAATGAGGAACGAGGAACAAAAATTGTACGAGGACTAGACACCGACAAGAGGGACCTGCGAATGGGTCCAACGTTGAAATTTTTTCAAACAGTTTTTGTATGCACTGAAATTTGTCATGGACAGACTATTGGCATGCCTTAACGATATGGGAAGGTTTATGTACTGAAATTTGAGTGACACACCCACTTTCTTTCATCATCAATTCATCATGGAAACCATAAACCCTATTTTTCATATGTTCTAGTAGATATGTTAATGATTTCAAGTTTCATATTTGTATTTGACTAAAGGTCCAACCAACTTTCAAAGTATCAATTTGATATTTCAAGTTGATAAACCAAATATGAAATGAATCCAAGCATCATTTGATATCATTGCAAGAGAGATGAATGTAAATAATCTTGCGACGAATTTGCGATACTATTGACGAAAAAAGTTCGTCGATAGTATAGCTAATTCGTCCCAAGAATATTGTGTCTAATTTGAATGGTGTTACATGGTTTTCAAGTAGTGTAGGGATTTATCATGGTGCAATGTAGTAGGGTCTATAAGAACAATCTCTATGTCAAACCTCAAAATGGATAGTACCATATCTTGTTCATAAGACAAATATTCTTGGTATGTTTCCTTTGTGGATATGGTGGCTCAAGCCCTCAGTACACATGATGCCTTACAATGAATTGTAACAATTTTACTATTGAATGATAGTGTTATATCACCCATGGTTAAGGAAATAACTTAAGGTTCTTATATCCTATTTGAATCTTATTAGAATTGAGATTCGTTACATAGTCGTTGAAAAAAGACAAAAGACTTATGTAGCAGATATTAATTTGGTCTTTGTGTGGAACATTTTATGCCATTAGTATGTTTTGTACAAAATTAATGGATCTTTGGGACTACACCATGGTCAAGGAATGAGGAACGAGGAACAAGGAACAAGGAACACAAATTGTACGAGGACTAGACACCGACAATAGGGACTTGCGAATGGGGCCAATGTTGAATTTTTTTCAAATAGTTTCTGTATGCATTGAAATTTGTCATGGGTAGACTATTGGAATGCCTTAATGATATGGGAGGGTTTCTGGACTCAAATTTGAGTGACACACCCAATTTATTCCATCATCAATTCATCATGGAAACCATAAACCCTATTTTTCATATGTTCTAGTAGATATGTTAATGATTCCAAGTTTCATATTTGTATTTGACTGAAGGTCTTGCTAGCTTGCAAAGTATCAATTTGATATTTCAAGTTGATAAACCAGATATGAAATGAATCCAAGCATCATTTGATATCATCACAAGAGAGACGCATGTAAATAATCTTGCGATGAATTTGCTATACTATCGATGAAAAAAGTTTGTCGATAGTATAGCTATTTCATTGCAAGAATATTGTGTCTAATTTGAATGGTGTTACATGGTTTGCAAGGAGTGTAGGGATTATGTTATGGTGCAATGTAGTATGGTGTATAAGAACAATATCTATGCAAAACCTCAAAATGGATAGTACCATATCTTGTTCATAAGACAAATATTCTTGATATGTTTCCTTTGTGGATATGGTGGCTCAAGCCCTCAATACACATGATGCCTTACAATGAATTGTAACAATTTTATTATTGAATGATAGTGTTATGTCACCCATGGTTAAGGAAATAAATTAAGGTTCTTAGGTCCTATTTTAATCTTCTTAGAATTGAGATTTGTTACATAGTTGTTGAAAAAATGACAAAAGAATTATGTAGAAGATATTAATTTGGTCTTTGTGTGGGAACATTTTATGCCATTACTATTGGTGCAATTATTTGCATAATATATTACCAAACATAAATTATCAACCGGGATTCGTAATCAGTAGAGTTGATGAACTATATGTGCCGATAACAGATAGGTTCCTATGTCTGATGAGTATAGCATAAAGAAGAAACAATCAACACCAATACTCTGTTTTACAACTTTTTAATCTATCTTCCTCACACATCTTAAAAATCAGAAAACAAAACTCATAAACCGAATCCAACAAGCATGTGATCTAAAGGTTCTTGCTCAAGTAATGTTTCTGTCCATTTACATGCTCATGAAATAAAATGATGGACTTTGAATCTGTCCCTTGTAGCAACTAAACTAATCAACAATTAACACTTTGTTTCAAACTTAGAAAAGAAAATTGGTAAGAGAACTTCTCAAACAAATAGTGAATCAAAAGGTTCTTTCTTAGGTAACAAGTCTATTCATTCCAAGCTTATGAATTAGAGATATTAACTAAATATCTTGTTTTTTGTAGGAATCGAAATAGTAATTAACAATCAACTCTAGTCACTCTTAAACAAAATTCAAATCATAACTCAATTCTGTTCAATCAAACCTATGTAGTACAAAAAACAGTCAATATAATTGAGAGGCTTCATTATGGAACATGAAAATGAGAGATAAAGTCCTTTGGTTCCTGTACCTACTGAGAAAACTACAATCACAAACTCAAAATAACATTTTCTTAACATTCCCATACATCAAACAATTAAATGTTACCCTATAGAAATAGAAAGGAAACTAAATGTGGACACTGATTCAAATGCAAGCAATTTGGTGTTTAATATTTAAAATGCATTTAAATTTATTAAGAAAATAGAACTGTTAAATATTCAAAGAATCACACAAAGAATATACAAGGAGCTTACCTTGTTTGGGGCAGTGGGCCCTTGCCGAACCAATAAGGAACCTCTTAAGAAAATAAAAGACTAAATTTTTTTACTCATACCCAGAAATTGCACATCAGCTCATTTGTATTTCTTCAACTTGTAAAAGCGAATCAACAGTTCATCATCTTGTATATTATGGAAATATGAATCATTTTTTTCATTACATCCATACGTATCTCCTATGCTTTCTACTGCTTCATTACATCAATACACATGTACTCTATCACCTATACAACATTCCTTTATAAAGAAGGTAAGCTCTTATGATCAATATCTAAGGATAAGCAACAATCTGTTTTTGAAATATTATAATTGGTAATCCATATCGAATCTTTAGGGATGGAATTCATCCTCATGACACAAAGTGCATGAGTGATGAAGTCTATCGTGATCTTCAAAACTAATTTGGAAGCTTCAATCCAACTGCCCTCTTGAAATCTTCAACAACAGATTCATCCAACAAACGATTTCTGGAAATAGCAATTGGTACCGGAATACACACTGTCGTTTGGTACCGAAATAACTCAGTCGCACTGGTACCGGAATAGAAGAAGATGTTTGGTACCGGAATAACATAGTCACACTGGTACTGGAATAGCATAGGCTGGTACCAAAATAACACAGACTGGTACCAAAATAACATAGGTTGGTACCAGAATATCACAGGGTAGTACCAGATCAATGTTATGCGGTTTTGTTGGTGCTGGATCAATGCTGCTGAAGATCAAATTATTAGGATCATGCAAAATCAACTATTTTAATCGAATTAACTCAACAAATCATGCCTTAACCATAAGTTATCTCTCTATGCACATGAACAAGGTCATTAATTGTATTTATGGAGGAAACAGTCAATTAGATACACATATCATAGGTAAAATTGACTCAGACATAGATAATATAGGGTAATAGAAGTGTCAATACTGAGACTCAACATTCCGCCTTGCTTAAGTCATTGCATGTCCTCATGCAACAATGATCTTCAAAATTTCAAAATTGATGATACTCTTCACTCAATCAAGCATTCCCTGAAGTTTCACCTTTCTTCAACTCCTTAAGTTCTTGCCATACATATAAACGTCTTGGCCTATGCTTCACATTCTTACCCATGGTACAATAGTTTTGACAAAAAATTGGAGTCATGAGTAATAGATTAGATATGTTAGTGATTTGACGTTAAGTCTTATCCAATCTGTTTTCGATCAAAGTTAGGAGAAAGGGGCTGGATGTGACTCTAATATGATTATAGGATAGTGGCCAAGAGTTTTCTAAATGACTTTGACTAATAGGTCTCCCTGGCCAGATTACCTTTAAAAAAAAAGTGATATAAGCATAGTTTAGATATCATTTGAAGAGAGGAACACATAAAGTAATACATCCCAAGATGATTAACTCGTTTTTTATCCAAGTTTTTAGAGATGAAGCTCTTCTTTCTTAGGTAAGGTGAATTACACATACTGAGGGTCCCACTTCTCGTGCAAACCTAGTTTTTAAAGATATAATTCTAAAGTGAATACTTGAATGTTCTTAAGAACATCATCCGAGAGATATAAAGGTCATCTCCTAGCCTTGATTTGATAGTGATTTCTTCAGAATGAGACCCAAGGGTTTTTGTTCAGTTTTAAGTGTGCCACTTTATGTTTTTCAACTCCCTTTACCCGACATAGCCCCATTGCTAGTAGGCCTGTTTAGTACCCCAACGGGTTTACCTTAGTACCATACAATCATGGCCCCGCTACCAGCAGGCCTGTTCAGTACCTCGATGGGTTTACTTGTACTTCCTGATACTTCCTTTTTATTATATTATTGAAAATATTTAGAATAATGTATACTGTTCATTGACAATTTTAGAGTATAAGGAAGGCAGGTGGTACGAGAGTGTTTTAGATTTATTAGGCACATAATTAATTGTTTGAAATTATCCCAAGGGTGACATCATCCACATTCAACTTAAATCTCACCTATTCAATGTATAATGGAACATCTTGGATAATGACTAAGAGGTCCCTCTAGTTAATCCTATTAGGGCTCTCATGAAAGTTCATTGGGGTTTTTCAAGGGCGGTCCACCACATGAGGTTTTCATCAATACCTCTCAAGAGAAACTTGTAAAGATAAACTTGGATAAGAACTTGTTGAATCAACTAGGTTAGTATTATACATAATGGTGTCACCACTTTTCAATGGATATTTCAATTAGCAATCACTTCTTCAAAATAATGAGGTAATAA